>JAYXIM010055465.1:0-15409 GCA_037575425.1 Anastrepha fraterculus | reverse complement strand
GGGTATACGCGCCAATTATATACGTATATGTTCAGATACACACGCTAATTGCGCCATTAAAAAATTTAGACAATTAAGTCTTTAATAGAGCTCAATTACCATACATGCCGCCAATTGATTTTGTTTAAATATAAATAATTATTGTGTAATTTTCATGTACGTTTGCTTTAGTGGTTTCGCGTTGCCTTCTAAGAGGTTTAGAGATTTCTTTCTTCCAGGTACAGCCGCTCCCTCTGAGTGAGACACTGGCCAAACAGCCGCTTATTGTAAGACAGACACTGAATCATTTTTTTTTGTTTTTCTACTCTAAGACAAAACGATTGCAATCGAGTTGATATTTGCGTGTTCTGATCCACGGGTGGTTTTTTATTTCCCCATCGCTAAACTATTTTTTAAAGCTAAATTTTTAACTATTTTTCTATTTGCAAAGACAAATTTGGGTATCAAATGCTATTTGTGGGAGCTAATTGAGTGTATGATAATATAAAAAATAAGAATAAAATAATTGGCGCTTACACCCTTTATTTGGTGTTAGACCGACCTCCTCCTCCCAGTTGTGCGTGCGTCTCGATGTTGTTCCACAAGTGAAGGTACCTTCAGTTTTTTGCCGCGTCGGCATGACTTTTTATGAGGTGCTTTTTCATGGCAGAAATATACACACAGAGCGCCCGCTAATAGAAAAATCTTGCTATCAATTGCTCTTTCGTGCTCGAAGATTCGAACCCGAGCACTATCGAATAGGCATTCGGCTACGGCAGCCGCATCTGAACATAGTATTAGGCGAATGTGGTAATTTAAGGTTTAAAAGTTCGATTTCGTTACTTCAAAGATCTTTCATCAATTGACCTATCAAAAGGCCGACGAAATTTACATAAATAAAAGGCAAAACGTAGTTGAGCAGCAGAATTTAATTTCATAAAATATATAATTTTTTAAGCAACAATCGCTGCTGTTGTTGTAGCAGATAAAAGACCCCTGCTAAGAGTAGTGAAGCCATCAGATATCGTCGTTAATCAAATCATACGTACGAGACAGAATGGGACCAAAAGGAAAGATTTGATAGATGAGTAGATTTATGTGTGCCATGCGCGGTACCTTTGCATGCGGAACATATCGCTTATTTACTGCAAGAGTGCCATAATTAAAAAAACTCAAATGTAGCGAAAAACAGTTTCAAAGTTTTCAATTAATTAGAGAGGCTTAGCTGAGACATATTTACACCAAAGAAATATTATTAATAGATATCGCCATGAATTTTTTACACAGCATAAAAGAGGAGTTTGTAGCCATTTCTGCATATCTTTCTAAGATTTTTTTTCGAATATGACACCATTGAAGTACTAAATAAGTGATATTTTGAGTGTGTTAGCGCACATTTTATATACGTGGGGGCTTAGCCTGACACCCAGAACGTACCCGAAAACGTGAGTCTCACATGACAGCTGAAGCGCCTTGTCTGCTATGGATGGAGGATTGAAGTCTGATAACGGCATTCAGGGTGGCTTAGCTTTCATCAGTTTGTTGCTGTGGATTTATTCTTGTCTATTATAAAATAGTTTGCTAGCTAGTATAATGCTAAAGCATATACTGAAAATTCACATTCACAAATTCATGGGAATTCGCCATCAGTTGCTAGTATTGGAAAAGATAAAATACAAACTACTTCCGCTGCAAAGCAAACTGGTAGTTAGGTAGCTTAGAACTACGTAGTAAGTTCGCAGCAGACCTTCAACTATGTTATACTTATGTAAATTGTAACGCAAAATATGCATACTTTAATATTACCACATGCATAGATATGCCAGCAAGAACAATAAAATTATTACATAAAGTTAAACTAAAGTAGAGCCGGCTACGGAGGCTATTGGCTGACCTACAATAAGTTTCAGTTTACGCATTTTTCAATGATCTGCTACATACACATACAAACATGCATATAAATGTGACTTGGTTTCTTGCAAAAGCCTTTGTGTTGCTTACAACAATAACAAAACACTATATCTCCGCGCACAAAATAAAGGCAATGTAATGACAATAATAATGAAATATTGTCAAGTGTCCCTGGAGTGTGTAATGACAATTCAACAACTGTCAACAAACCATTAAGAAAGAGACAAAAAAAACACAAATCAGTTTATATTAGACGAGTATTGTGTATTCTTTAATTGTGATATATATATGTAATAGCTTTTGACATGAGGACGGGCTGAAAAGTAATAGACTGAGGCAACAAAAAAGAATAGTCAATAAGTTTTTTTCCCAGTTTCTTGCATATTTATTTTTGGTGCGGTTTATTTATTTGGAATTTGAAAAAACCAGCCAATTGAAATATCTTTTTAGGTTATCTAAACATCTTTAGATTATTTGAACATCCAAAAGTCGCTTATGATCAACTATCGAGTTTTCTCCATTAAGTACCATTTTTCCATTAAGTAAGCAAATGAAATTTGACTGAACTCAGTTAAATGAGCAGCATACAAAATTAATGTTTCCTAACAAAAAAAAAAAAAAAAATTTTAACTAAAATATGTGTGAATGATCAACAAACAAAAATAAATAAAAAAAAATTTCGTTACCAATAGTTAGTCCTTTTTCTTATGAAATTACATGGAACTCGAAGCTTAAAAACAGTGTTTTCGAAAGTGAATAGTGAAAGCTTCCCCTCTAATTCGCAATGTGGCGTCTATTGGATACACTTCGTCTATCGGATAAACGATAAAATACTGTGGATGGCTGCCGATTCCAAATCTGCTAGACATCCAAAGATGTAAGAGTTTAGACAGCGATATAATATTCTGGCAAGAGTGGGTCAGTAGCAGAGGATTTCTCAACTATCTCCGCTTCCTTCTCGTTCCTGTAGCTGCGACACAAGCATTTGAGGAAAACTCCATACGTTTCTTCTCCATATGTCTTCCCATTAGGCAGTACCCGGTAATGATATCAACCACAATACCAATGGAACGTCGGCCTAGATTGATTAGGGCCCTAGTTCTGTGTTCATTTCTTCCACACCAAACCACTCTAGTGATCTCATAAGTGGCTCCGTTGCGCATCTACTGTTGGTTACTCTTGCCACTTCGACAGAGTTACCATGTGAAGTCAATGCATTTGTCTTCTTCTTTCTTCGAATGAGGCTCTACAACCATTGGGGGCTGAAACCAGAACATGCACGTTGTAGACCGAACTGATCTAGAGCTCGCTTGAGTATGAAGCGATCGGTACATATAGGGCAAAACTTAATGATTTCAAATCAGTTCTCCTCCAGCCAGCTCATCCGCGATCTAATTTCCAGCAATTTCTCTTTGTTCAGGAATCCAGACAACGTTCGTGGTGGCGGTGCACCGCTTAGTCAGCTCATTAACAATAGCTCTACTTTCAGAGTAAAGATTTTATTTTCAAAACAAATGCTCCTGGATGGGTTCCGAGAATTTTCGATAACCCAAATCTGAAATCTTTCCAGGGTAGGCGCAGTTTCTTCTTCTTGATTGGCGCGATAACCACTTACGCAATTTGGCCGAGTTTAACAAAGCGCGCCAGTCGTTGTTTTCTCGTGCTAACCTACGCCAGTTGGACACACCAAATGAAGGTAAGTCCTTCTCTACCTGATCTTTCCAATGCAGAGGATGCCTTCCTCTTCCTCTGCTACCACCAGCTGGTACCGCATCGCATACTTTCATTTGTTTGTATCCATTTCGACGACAGGAGGGTAATAATTGGTTAATAATCATCTTTCCTAATTTCGTATCCAAGCATTCAAAAATATGAAAATGTTTAATACTAAATTTATAGCTCAGATATGTCATGCAGAAAAAAGTTCTGTATTATTTGAATTTAAAAGCAACGCCTTTGATGGTGGACATCGATTTTAATTTTTTTTTAATTATTTTCATTGAACTTCTTTTTTTAATTTTATTTAACCGCTTCTAATATTTTCCAAATTTCTTTCCTTTTGGTTTGTTTCCTCATTTTTTTGCTAATCTCAAATAGCATTCAATTAAAGCTGAACAAATTGGCTGCAAGCAAATTTTTATGTTGTGCAAAACTGATTTTATCTTCGGTTTGGCCCCATTTCGATTGCACAACAGATCCATTCTACATTCTAACTCATTTTGGCAGCCAAAAAACGAAAAGAAATAATACGAAATGCACGCACACACACACACCTAAACCATATTTGCACAAATCAGAACGAACATAAAAAGCTTAGAGGAATAGTTCATATAAAGCGCATAAAATATGTGTATGTATGTATGTATGTATGTATGCAGGCACTATATTTATGTGTGTTTATGTAGATTTTAAATGTTTTTTAATTAAAAATTCTACTGATTGGTGTTTTTCTTATTTTGGTGATAAATGCAAAGCACTAATATCATACCAGCAACACATACGACTACACATAAATATTGCTTGATTTATTTCGAATTGCAAGTGGTGGTTTGGAAGAAATTTGGAAACCACATTAGTTGCGCCGTCAAATGGGCGTATAATGGCTAACTGGTTTTTTGGGCGAGAAAAAATGCTTGGCAATAAAACAGTTATCTAGAATAATTAAATGAATAGCCGATTTGCCAAAGGTATAAGCTATAGTTGCGCAACTTTTTGTGATTTCGAACTTTATGACTTTATTTCTCATGCTTCCCACACCAACTTACGGGCTAAGGTGTTACTAAGGCTCAAGAATAAAAAAAAATGAAAACTATTGCATAAAAATTTAGCTGATCCATTAGCAGGAATTCGCTGCAACTGTGTTTATGTCTCAGTGCATCTCACGAGCATATCGAACACTAGGGGCTAATTTTTAACTCAAGTTGGAAACTAATTAGAGTTAAAGAGTTAACATAACGGCCTTATATGCCTGTGCTCCGTATAATAGTAGCGCCACTGCTTATTTATTTTGTATTTAACTTAAACAATTTTTTTTAACTAAAATATACTTTATAATGCAGCAAAATTTGGGAAAAATCCAAGTATGCAATATTGTAGCCTACTCCATTTTGATACAATAAAGTGCCATTTTAAAATAGCTCAAGATTCGCGTTGATTTCTAATAACTTTTTTTTTGGTGATGGTGTTATCTATATTCAATATAACGAATGACGAACTTGACCTTTTTTAAACGAAAAGTAAAAAAAAATTAAATATTAGTAAAAAATAAATAAATAGTCAAAACTTTGCAATGCGTCGCGCGGCTATTATTATGCACACAGGTATATATGTAAGTACATACATATATATTTTATTTTCGACGAAAGTCTATTTGATTTCGCTGTGTAACAGCTGATTTGAAGCTTAACTCACATCGAAAATAGTTGATGCATAAGTGTAACCAGAGTTAAAATATCTACGCATAGGAAGTGTTTTCTTTGAAATCAAGAACTAAAAAGTTTACATTTGTTATATAACTTTGTGCTGAAAGGGAGAATGTAAAAAATTTCAAAACGCGTATGACAGTAAAAGTAATTTTAGGTCCTCGGCTACTTATCAAAATACTATAATAGCACAGTTTTTACAATGAATTGAATTTTTGAAAGTGAGTGTGGAACATAACCTCATTCAAATGGCTGATTTGGGTAACTCTACGTTAGCCTGCCTGTCAATCCACTTTTGCAACACATTTTCGTTAGTTTCGGTTAGTTTCGGCTTCTTGTAATACCTAAGTCTGCGTCTTTTGCGAATGTAAGTAAGCTATGAAGCTCTAATCCCGAGAGGCATCCTAACCTCTCATATTGAAGAGCTCCTAAGCATTTCATTGGGGTTCTAGCTAATGCAGGGTTCTGCTATTTGAGCAACATCTATATTTTGCCTAAGTGCCTGGAGCATTTCTGGATTTTCGGTAAAAACAGTCTAAAGTATGTGAAATCACAGCTCCGTGGACTTCAATCGATATCCCTGATATATCTAATTAGTCAATCATCGAACTTTAAGATTGGTTGGGTGAAATAGTCGCCTTCAAAGCTCTCTCTCTCTTAGAAGTGAGCCTAATTCGTTCCTTGCAATACTAATGAACTCGTGGGGAAGTGGTAAGGAAAGAGGGTGGAGCAAGAGCAATATTTGAACAATGACGCGTTATGGACTACGAGTTATGGTACGTCTATGTGAGAAAGGCTGCGTGTTGATGATAAAATTCTGTAGTTAGTCAATATTTAAAACTGAATGCTACTCAGATGTAATTGAAAAATAAAACCAAGGATGCCTTAATCTTAGTCTTTCAAAAGTAAATTAACTGCCGAATAAGTACTGGGACGATTCCATTTCCTCGTCCCTCATACAGGTGCCTCAAATAGGCTCCAAATGCTCCCATGGCTATCCAAGGTACAATGTCAAGAGTTGCGGTTTTAATAGTCTTAGAAACTCACTGCATTGTGTTCAACCCATATGTGGCCGGGAGGACCTTACTTGGTAGCATTCTCGTCTAGTTCAGGCTGAGCTTACTAGAGGTAGTCAAGAAATCAGGATCCTCTTAGCACGCTTAAACTACCTCAAGGATTTCTTGCCTAGGCTTATACTGCCCTTATGAGCTTGATAGAGATCTACTCAGTTGCGATGGAAAGGGTGGGTGTCGGTCATTCCCTGACTACGTTACGTTTACGTTATCGACTTGTGTGGCACCATATCTCGCCAATATCCAATTCTTGAATGTGATGCCAAAACTACATAAGTAAAATTGTCGCTGTCTTTGTTTTCGAACAAACATTAGGTATACATAACAGTCATGCTCGCTCCGAGTAGAGAATATGTCGATTTGGCAATACTGTCGCAAAAATACAGTTAATATCTGTTGTGAATAAAAAAGAATCAAAATTTTAAAACGAAGAACAAGAAACACTGGATTCAATATTAGTTTCCACTAACTCATTCGAAAAACATTAATTGGTTTGATATTTCGGAGCAGTTTGAGAAATTGCTATTTAAGATTTTTTTTAATAAATAGTTATTTTTTAGTATCAGGGCAGCTAATATCATTTTTCATCTTTTACTGAGACAATTATGCAAAAACTAAATCAGTTACTCACTAATCCGCGTAACAACCAGATAATTCCGATTAAAGCCCCCATCTGTCAATGCTATAAGTGACTGTTTGTGTGCTTAATTAATTCTCATTGTACAAGAAACTGCAATCTCTTGAAATCGAACGTCCTGCTAGTTGGTAACCCCGTTATTCTTGACATTAGTACATCAACTCTTTGTTATTTTCCGATGATGATCATCGTTTCGACTAAATTGTTGATCCATTTTTTGACAGTTAGGCGAGCGCAATTACATAGGCGTGAACGATCAATATTTCTCAGAAAAATGATGGACAAGCCAAGTTTCATCTCTAATCTTGAATTCAAAAATTATGTAGTTGGCCGAGTAATTTTGATTCGCCACAGTTTCAATAGAGTTTCAGATTCAGTTTCGAACAATCCGCTTCAAAATTATTTCATTTATTAAATCGACTTCCGCACAACCAATTCTGATTTTTATAATTCAGTTGAAATTTGTTCAAATTTGTGGAAATTTTCTAAAAATTTAGCTTAAAAAATAAAAAATATATATGAAAATGAATTTCTAAGTTTTATGTAAAATCTGCAAGTTTGCTTTATGTGGTTTTGAATGAATAATATTAAAAAAAAAATTACGAAAAAATTCTAACTCGAAAAACGTCGTGAATTAAAAAAAAAATTTCATTCACTCAGTTATGCTCGCTACTGTAGATAGATTATGTTTATAATTGTGTTGCTTATTTAACGCTTTCTTATTCACTTGCAAAAAAACTTTTATTTCCTTATTAGACAATTTGACATGGCAGCGTTGAAATTTACCTTCCATCGCTAAGTTATGTAAAAGTAATTTCAGTTTACAACTGATTTTTCCGCTTGTAAGGATACAAAAAAAAAACCACATCCTCAACTTTTCCCAACAACGTTGTATGCCACAACAACTAAGCCAGACAGACAGTCTTCAAACGATTCACTTGTCGCTGTGCGACATAAAACGGACGCAATAATTCACGCGTGCCTACAAACATAAATTGACACATCCATCCATACATTCAAACACTCGTGCACTTACATATGTGTGTTGGTATGTAAGTGCATTAAAACATTTGACGCAAAAACATCATACGCGGCATGGCATAAATCATTTGCAACATGTGCAAAAGAAATGTGTTGTTGCTTTTGATGTGTTGTTGTTTGCAATACAGTTGTATTGCAAACTAATCCCGAGGGAACCAGAAAGTGGACAAAGAAAAAGTAGCCATTCGTTATGATTTTGTTTTGTGTTTATGTAGTTGCATTTTTTGTTGCTGATGAAACACAACTTAATATTGAATTAATCACACAAGGAGAATATTTTTTCGAAACTCATATTCGCAGATTTAAAAGAGTTTAAAAGTGTATGCTGACTAAACTAAACCCATAGATTCTGTCAGCTGAAATCTATAGCTATGAATGCAGAAATCTGTGGCAAGTTGATTTTTGCCGTAAAATTGTATCAGCTGACTACTCTCTTCTAGATAAGTTTGGTAGGATGCACTTATTGAAAATGCTTCAAATGTATTTAGAAAGCTTATTTTGAAAAGCAGAATCAATTTTTTTTGTTCGGATTGTGATAGGGTCAACCAGGCACAAATAAGAGTTCCAACGACACTGAATTTTAGGCTACTGGAATGACCTGAATTTATATATCCGGCCAAGGACTGTCACTTCAGCAGCATTCCTCGTGCATATATGGGGATATTTATCCTACTACAACAACAACAATTGTTCCTGAAGATGGCTTCTAATTGAAGTGGAAGTACCACAAATACAAAAGCAATAATACATTTTTTTATTTTATTGTTAATCCGGCTTTGAGCACACCAAATAATAACATGAAAATTAAATATTTGGAGGCCATTAAAACAGTTGAAGTCATAAGATCAAGAAATGATAAAGTAAATTCGTTCCTAATGTGGCTATTGACCAAATAAATAAAAATCTCGCAAAAATCACAAGAAGTAGCAGCTGACTGGACCAAGATCGACAGTGGTGTCGCGACAGTAGTAGTATCACGAGAATGGAGCTGGGCTGAAATCCACAAGGGAGCAGAGGCTGCGGTTGGTCAAAAAATTCTTGGAGAAGGTTGATGTTGAGCGAGCTAGCAGATGCTGGCATATGGAACGGCGCAAAAAAACAGCCTAGAGCTGTGTACGATAGAAGAGTCTTGCCGAGGCCCTAAGCTCTCGCACGGAGTGAACAAGGAAAACAAAAAAAAAACAAAAAAATAGGCTTCAGGGTAAAGAGAAGGCGAATTAGCTTGCAAGGCTAGGATCCAGTATAGGGTCCCTTTTCGCCTGGATTAAAACCAAACTGTAGACTCACTATTACATCATTGCAAGTAGACCATAAAAGGGACTACCAATCTCCGCAATGGAATTTATACTTTTTATTTTCTTTCTAGACACACCGAAGTCTCTATAGGAAATAACACTCTTGGGAGTTCTACCACCAAAACAATAGAGTATTGAAGTAACAAAACGACGGGAAAAATATCCACTCTAACAACAACAACACTAACTTTTGAGAGGACGTCTACGAGCGTCTATAATCGACAAGTACTCTATTTAGGTATAAATTTCCCGATCGCCACAAATTGCACCATTACTCTTAAGAAATATTTTACGAATTTATAATTTTTTAATTCTGGGAAAACAAAGGTTGCAGTCGTATCGCCATGTTTGATTTTCTTTAAGAAACAGAAACTAAAATCTGAGAACTGTAGTGAAAGGATGTGATTTCATAGAGCCGTGTGATAGATAGCCTTACAGCCATTCTAAATTAAACGTGAAAAACTTCTAAGACAGGATTTGTAATTTCGCTAAAATTTTGCAAATTGATGGAAATGGAATTAAAAAAAATTTACATTTCTTCCATAAAAGTTATAGCAGAAATTAAAAAGGCTCCAACAAGAGTTACGAAAACCTTATATAAGTAAATATTTTCTGATTTGATTTGCAGAAATGGGGTATCGTTGTAAAGCCTATAAGTCGGAGAATATTCTGGCTTGAGTACATTCACAATTTTCCCACAAAATATTAGGTGCGCAACTAAGTTCTTGCTGTTTTTTTTTTGATGAAAATACAACTTTATTCTGAAAAAATGGTTACAAGTGAATCATTGAAAGTATTGCCCATCGCTGGCTACTACCTTTTCCTATATTTCTGGTAGATCTTGTATACCCTCGCCGTAAAACTGTTCATCTTTTGAGGCTATCCACGGATCAAGCCATTTTTTGATGTCTTCATATGAATGGAACTGCTGGTCAGTTAGACCATGTGCCATCGATTAGAACAGGTGATAATCGGACGGCGCAATATCTGAAGAATATGGCGGGTGGGGTAGGATTTCCCATGTCAGTGTTTCCCCGGTAGGTTTTAACGGGTTTGGCAACGTGAGGCCGAGCGTTGTCATACTTTTTCTTGGCGCTCCGCGTAATGCGGCCGCTTCTCGCGCAGTACTCAGCTCAACCGCATCAATTGAAGTCGATACCGACCTCCAGTGATGGTTTCGCTTGGTTTTAACAGTTCATAATAAATAACACCAACTTGGTGCCACCAAATACATACCATAACCTTCGCAGCGTGAATATTCGGCCGAGGCGACGACAAAGAAACATGCCCGGGCAGTACCTATGACTTTCTTTTCTTTGGCTCTCGACTTTTGTAGCTCTCGATGAGCTTCAGCCGCCGTTTTTTTCAAATGAAAGAGGAAAATCAACACTTCTCGCAAATGACGATTACTCGGCACAAAATCAGAGATTTTCTCAAAACCAAAAGTATATGATACCAAACAAAATCACTAATGTGTCGAAGCAGTTTGTTTACCACATGTCTAAGCTTGGTTTATGACGTTTAGGTTATGTTGGAATCGACTAGCACACACTGATGGCGGCATCTATTGGCAAACAGCGGGAACTTAGTTGCGCACCTAATCGATTTTTAAAAGTCTCTACTTTTTAGTTTTCAATTATACTTCATATTTCCAATATTATTTCGACTAATTTATAATCATTAAAAATATAGAAAAATAATATTTTTTAATTAAAATATTTTTCACGATGGAGTCTAAAACGCTACTGAAGTTTTGACTGGTTGAAGATACACCTAATCAACAAAAAAAAAACCAAATTATCGATTTTAAAGGGAATAATTGCCTAAGGAAATGAAATACTTTCTGAAATTTTCGAATGAAAAAAGCAATAAAAACGTAAGTACATATTACAACAAATTTAATTTGATGTAAACTGAAAAGGAAAATTTTTAGATTGCATTTTTTTTGCAAGAAAAGAACTGACTACTATAAGAAAACTGTCTCTAAAACTTCAATGCAGAAAATAATAAAAATACCAAATTGTTATAAAAATGCAAGAACTTTGCAAATGTTTATTTATTCATGTAATACACAGTAAAAAATATTCAGCTTCTTCTGTAAGTTGCGCCAAAAAAACACGAAATGCCAATTTTTGATAAGAATAAAGTGTCTCGCTTAACAACTTTGCATCTCAAAAAGTTACTTATCCAAAAATTTTAAATGGATAAGTCGTAGGGACTCACTTCCCCGCTTTTTAAACATTATTGGTTCATATTTTTTTCGAAGCAACGGTGATTTTCTTATTCATTCATCATGCGATTTGTAAATTATGATGAGGAATTGTAATATACACTTTGTTGTTGTGTTGACATGGTGCTTTACAAATCGCGTGATGGTAGTCCATTTGCACTTAGTACTGAATTGTCCTACAACAAAAATATGTATACTTTTACAACGTACCTCCCATTCGCCACACAAAGAAAACCAGTAGTTAGTTTGCCAGTAGCCGAGATCTCTGATGCATTGCTTTCACCTGATAAATTTGATTAACTCAAAAAGGCTATATCGCAAAAGTTGGTTTCGCTCTAATTTCGCGTGGTTATTTTAGGCCAATAAATTCCTTTTTTAGGCCGGTCCACCTGCCGGCATGAATGAACACACGCACATACTGGCATACGTATGCAAACATACATATATGGTAATCGTCAGTGCATTGCATATCGAATGCAAAATCGCCGATAGACGAGCGAGATAGCGTTAAAATGCGAAAAATGCCTGAATGACAATGTGGCAATTTCGCCGTTTAGCAGCCAAGGCGTTCCACCATTCAGTCGTCGCTGGGAGAGTTCACGCTGTTGTGATGAGTGCGCTTTGTGGCCACGCACTCGCCCGACCAGCTCACTTGGGGTGCGCATGCGCAATGAGATTGCCACAGAGCGATATAGTTTTTACACAATTGTAAATGGTATTTTAATACGTTTGTAAATGCACAATTTTATGAGGACGTAGTAAATGCACTTGCATGTAGAGCCATAAGCAATAAGCAATCTGTGCTAGTGTGGGTAATGCGTGCGAATTCGGCGCAAAATCGCAAAATCCTTTTAAGCCGCCACACACCACATCGTATGCGCACACAAACTGAGTGGTAAAAACAAAATGTTGTTATTTAGCTGTAAAAACAAGTTACATAAATAGCAACGCGCTTTGCCAAAGGCAACAACAATAACTGGCACTTAAATGTAGCGTATGCAATAAATGTAGCAATTCTTGCTTTAATGGTCATGTTTGTATTTTGTATGGCGAAAAATGGGAGTGAGTAAATTTCAATGCATTTCCATCTATTAAAGGGGCATTCCTTATTACATTTACAAATGTGTGTGTGTGTATGTACATAGTTGGACATGTATTGCAAGTACATAACTTTTTAATATGGCTATTGCGGTGACTGGGGCAAATAGCAAATTATTGTGCAAAATATTGTTTGAATAGATATCAACTGAGGTGCATTTATTGCTAGATATCCTCGCACCAGGTTAGCGTGCTGCTTTGTATGACTAATTAACTAAATTACGTATGTATATGCAAACATTTTTAATTTTCCTTTTTTTATTATTACACTAATCATGGCAGGAGGTTGACGAAGTAACGTATCCGCAGTACAGTTAAGCTGCGGTTGAGCAACATCCCACAAACACTGTGTCACTAAATCACCGGGACTTATTGAAAAGTTGTGACAATTTGTTTGCTTCTTATTTTAAGTTCAATAATTTTCCCATGAAAATATTATTAATACTCCACCAAAAACCATATATATCCAAGTTTCAAATATTAGGATAATTAAAAAAAAAATCAACAAATTTTCATAAAATTATCAAAGTATTTCATTAGAATTTTTAATAAATTTGGAGCATGCACATCTGTAGCTTAACAAATTTTGAATAAACAAGCGCAAGGTTCAAGTTTTTTTTTTTTTTTATTATTAGTATTTTCATTGTACCTTTTATAACATTACATATATATACTAACGAGCAATTTTTGTGGAGTTTTGTTACAACACATAATTAAAGTTAATCCTCAGCAAAATACAATTCATTCTTTTAACTGATTTTTATTTATTTATTAATTTAAATCTAGAGGTTTTTTACGTTTGAGCCTTCGTTTCCATTTTGTATTATCTTTAAGAATCAAGGCTTCATTGCTCACATGCTTGCTTAGTCGCTCTGCGTGCAAGTTTCAAGTAACTCAAGAATCGCGTTGATCTTTGATAATTCTTTTGCTGATGGTGTTGGGCATTTTCATCCGCACGTAAAAAAAATTGTTAGAAATCAACTCAATTTTTCAGCTACTTAAAACATGCGTACCCTAAATTTTCTAAAATTTCTCATTAAAAAGTGTGAAGTAATGACTTCAATAGGGCCCTATTGCGCCAAGGACTTATCATTTATTACTTTAGAATAATGAAAAATGAAGTTGATAAGTGTCTCGCTTTATACTTATCGAAAAGACGTTAAATTTATCAAAAAATTAGTATGTGATAGCGTTTTGGATAAGTCGCTGCCATAAAATATGCACCAATAATTTCTTTTGCTTTGCAAAGAAAGAATTTTCCCAGTAATAAAAAAGTTTTTCACTTAGCACTTAAAATTTAAGTGTGGCGATTATCATTAAGCCTTAGTAACATTTCGCTTTTCAATACTCATTTGAGTGCCTATCAGTAATTAAATTGGTGAAACGCACAACTTATCGCAACATCGATAATTTGCTAAAATGCTATGTTGCCCATTTTTTCCATGTAACAAATGTCCGTGAGAGGAAGAATTATAAAACACAGGATTTTATAGTAGCTCCGAACTTGCGTTTTGTTGTATGTACTAAAATTTAATATGCAATAAAACTGCTTACAACAATTTTTTCTGCAAACTCTAATTAAAAACCGTGATATTTGTAATGAAAAGTTTATGGAAATTTTTTAATTTCTACTTAAAGTTAGAAACTTAAATTTACATAGTTTCATGTTTCTTGGTCCATTATAAAGAGGAGCTGAATATGATTTCGCAACGTTAAATGTTTAAGATATTTATGCAGTGCTCGCCAATGAGGTTTTGAACTCAAAAGTTGATTCTGCATGACTGTCACTTGGAATGGCGATGTACTCATTATAGTACATAGTTTCTCTGTAAAATAACAGCCGCACGCAGCAGGCTAATAGTATATACCTAAGTATACCTTTCCCTGTGACCGAAGTACCTGGCACTTATGTCCTACTGTACCTTCGAGCCTTCTATGCTCAATGTAGGGCATGTTCCAGATATTTTTCGCAAAATTGATAGTCAAGCCAGCGCGAGTTGTATGCTTATTGCTCCCATATTTATTAGAGTATCACCCTTTTTTTACCAAAGCTTCTCTTAATCATATCTAGCAGGATTGCATTTGCTCTTCTGTAATTAAGTGTAGGTTGATTAAGGAAAAGGCAGATCTTTGACAGCAATAATTTGTGATATGTTAATTTTTTTTAGTAACACAGCCTTTGAGAAACTTAGTCTTGGAGCGATAGTCAGTTGAAAAAATCGTACAAGTGATCCAAATAACGACGAGATAGACAGATTCAGCGCGTCTGTTGGTTGGGTTATGTCGTCCGAATGGATACAAACGCTCTGAAAGTATTCGACCAGCTGGTGGGAGCCAAAGAAGAGGAAGACCCTCTCTGCGTTGGAAAGATCAGGTGGTGAAGGACTTGGTTTAAACTGAGATTAGCATGAGAAAAAAACGACTGTCAAGCTGAGTTCTCCGGAGCTCCTGAGATTACTATTGAGTTTAATTAGTCAGCCGGATGAAGTGCCAGCTGCTTAAATACAACAAAAGCACAGCTATCAAGCTCAGATAAATGTTTTTCAAAGTTTTAGAGCTCAATAAAGAAACACAAGCACTAAAAAGCAGCTACCTCTCTCTATAACCTGTTCTCCCTTAACTTTCCACTGAAGGTCGGGTTTAAAATGCCTTAATGCACTTAGGTAAGAAAGGCAACGCGTCTACAAGAACATTGATTTAAGTACTACGTATATTATTCCGAT
>JAYXIM010055464.1:0-42669 GCA_037575425.1 Anastrepha fraterculus | reverse complement strand
AAAAAATTTTTGTTTGCCATATTTAAAAAACACCCTCATATTTCTTATTTCTTTCAGTAATAGCTAAGACTATGCGCGGTAACCTCTGCAAGCAATAAACACCCATTTATATACAAGAACGCATAAACCACATTCAACGCACTTAAAACCAATTGGTTCGAATTTGCTCCTGGCAGGGTAAATTTCAATTACGATTTCTAGCACAAAAATGGCCGAGAGTTGCACTTTTCCCTTTTCATTAGTTTCTCTTCATTCCGTATACCCAAATTATTCCTATCCATAGCTTCTATTTCAAAATTTAATTATTTCGCTACACGTGTTTTCTTATCCATCGACATTTATAATGCTTACACATACATACATATGTACAAATGTACTTCGCAATCTGAAGCCATGTATGTAAATATGTAAGTGGGCAAATGTGCTTGTTAAGCTAGTGGCGATCTCGATTACATTTTTCTATACTAACAACAAAAGTCGGTTGTCAGAAATCTAAACAAATGTCAGTGTCACTTGAACATTATGTCTCGCTGTCTACTTGTCTATCCATCTGTTGAATGGCCTATCTACACAGACCTATCTAAAATACAAACGATTACACCAATTCGTACATACATACACATAAACATATACATAAGTGTGTACATACAATTTCTGTACTTAGCCCGGTGGTGATACAACACTTGTGACACCGCATAGAATACTGCACAACGAAATAAAGTTGTACGCACATCGGTCGGCCTGGCACTTGGGGGCAAAATTGTGCACTGCCAGCATTCTGCTGCCACATTATGTTTGTCGTTAAACAACAACTAAACCAGCAAACAGATCAGCAGTTGAACTGCCAAATAGTGCAACAACGTTTGAATAAGCGAAATCAGATCAGATTTAGAGATTTGCAGTAAGCGAAAGAGTGCGCGTAGCAGCAGGGGCGACGGCACTGGCAGCACCATTGGTGATATCAGGTGACAGTTGAGGCGGCTGCGTTAAAAGGCGTTAGAAGGCAGCGCAATGGTGACAGGTTAAATTGTGCGAGTGCGTGTGCGTGCGCAGCTGCGAGCTTTCGTTTTTATTGCTTTAGTTTTAGCTTTAAGCAGCTTTGGCCGTCGTGCCGCTGATCAATTAGAAGCGGTTTTCAATTTAACTCTAATTTATTTGCTTCTAATGCCTATTTTGCTCTTGTTTGCTCTTGATTTTTTTGTTTTTTTGCATTAACGCCTTAGTTTTTGTTCTACGTCGCACATTTTAGAACTGTGTACAAATAAATCATTTTGTTGGCGCAGTCAGTTTAAATTTTATTGTTTTAAAAGCCTACTTTTTGTTAAAAAACTTTTAATGTGCAAAATTGCTGCGTTCACGCTCCTTTTATTTACATTAATACGTATTTATGTTTGTACAAATGTATCTGTTGCCAGTCCCATTCGGTTGGTCATTTTGCCAGCAGCCAGTCAGTCAATTTGACGCAAATAAAAAATTCTAAAGACCCATTTCAGCTAAATGTAGGTACAATACAGCTTGTCGGCTTTTGTCACTTTGACCATTTCGGCTTTACTTTTAAACGCAGTCATTGTTGTTGTTGTTGTTGTTTTGTGTTATTATTCAATTTGCGCACAATTAAAATTGCTAATTTTTTACAGCCGCTTAAATGCGGTATGTTTTAGACGTCGCTGTGATTTATTTTTTTAATGTTTCGCTTGAAGAGTTGTTTAAAATGCATAATTTGGCATATTTAAGTCAAATTTAAAAAATGTTGCACACAAATCAAGGTGCAGAAAAAGTTGTCATTCTGCCTACAAATGTATGTACTCGTATGTGTTTTTAGAGCGTTAAGTAACTGTAGCACAGGGACTTTCTCACAATTTATTTATTTCTTATTTAATTTTAATAATTTTTTAATGAAAATATAGAATCATGAATTTCAAACTTTTATTTTTTTAAAAAAATCGAGTTCGCAGTTTTATAGCCCAAAAGAGAGAATTATTTTTTCCTAAACAAATTATTAAAATTAAATGAGAGACAAATAAATTGTAAAAAGTGATGATGAAGTGTAATAGTTATTCAACGCAGTGTATATTTACGATATGTACAGATGTGAGCGCTTAAAACGCAGTATCTTGGAAACGGCAGCTCTTAATACCACCTTGATCAAAAAGTTACCGGAATACATTTAGCAAATTCGAAATACAAGTTAATTCCTCAAAAGTGTAATTATCGCCTTCAAAGTACTCCCTATCAACTGAAAAGCACTTATGCCAGCTTTCAATCCAACTCTCGAAACATTTCTGGAACTCTATTTTCGGTATAGCCATCTTCGATTTTTCTTTTACTTTCTTTTGGCTGTTAAACCGCCTTCCTGTTTTTTGACTCAATCCAACAGAAAAAACTCAGTTAGCCATATCAGATGAATTCAGTGGCTGTTGGATGGTATTCATTTCGTTTTTGGTCAAAAATTCATTTTTTTTGTTTTAACACAACTCCTTTCTTTTTTGCTCCCTTGCTGCACGTAAAAGTCTTATAACGCCCAAATAATAGTTCTTATTAACCGTCTGACCTTCTAGCTAAAATTATTGCACACCGTTGTAATCTATAAAAACCGTGAGCATCGCTTTCTTTTTTGACTGAAAACGACGTGATTTTTTGGGTTTTGGTTCATTCGGAGCTCTGCACTCACTTGCCTGATGTCTGGAATACGTGTCGTACTCATAAACCTACGTCTCGCCTCCAGTAATGATGCGTTTAATGAATGTAGAAATCATGTCTTTGGTAATACGGCGCAAACACAAATCATTAACTACAGTACCCCGAACCAATCCCTAAGCAATGTATAAGTCCTCTGACAGCTCTCTGATGATTAATTGGCAGTTACTGATTAACTTTTCTTTCACTTTGACGATGTTTTCAAAAGTTCTCTATGTCGACGGCCTGCCACTGCGTTTGCCATACCCGATGGACTCACGATCTCTTCTGAAGCATTAATGGCACTAGTAAACGGCTGTTTTTTTAGAATATCATTTGTTCAACATTTTTCCAACATTTATAAGGACGTGGAAATCACTGTGGTAGCACTTTCTTGTATGAGGAGATAATCCAAATAACGTTGGTTTCATACCGTAGGCGAATTCACATATCGCCAACTTATTTTGGGCATCTACTATACTTATCTATATCTAATTTACGAGGGTTGCTCGAAAATACACTTATTTAGAGAAATATCCTGTCCTTGGCTGATGATGCCTCAGACCACTGAATTCATTTAGTTTTATGAATCAACCCGTTTATTCAGTTCATATCCATCTAACTTCACTTCACTTAATTTTAGTGATTTGGTATTTAAACGCCTAATGTCCCTAACAATTATGTTCATTCATTAAAATTCCAAAAATAAATACAAAAATACTTAAGTACTTATGAATCAGACGATTGCAACATAGGGAGCTTGGATTTCTCAAAAGACTACTAAAATTAAAGAGTCATCAGTCAACGATTGAAGATCACGACAAACGTTTATCTATCAACCGAAAAAAAAACGCTAAACCACATAAATTGTTGTTGCAGCAAATGCAGCTGCACGATAAATTGCAGCAACGAAACAATTGAAATTGATTTTAAATAAAATGGAAAATTTTCGTTGATAATATCGCAAATTAAAATGAAAACTCAACACGATTACGAAAAGAAGGAAAAAAATACCATCAGTCTAGCGGCCAATATTTCGCAATAATTCGTTAAGTGTGTAATTGAAAGGAAGCTGATGGAGTGTAGGCGGTAGTCGTCGTTAGGTTGGGGTGGTGTAGAATGTGGCAGCTGCAGACACGCACGCTTTAAGAGAGGCGTGTTGATGCCGCTGTCTTTGTTGTCCGCACAGCAATTAAGTTTTGAATTGATTTTTTTATTTTTAATTGAAATGTAAGCAAATCTATTGCTTTGATAAGCTCAATGGTAAGCTGAAAACTCAGACGGATGAGTTGCGCCAGCTGGGCGGAGTTGAGCTGAAAAGTTGAGTGCACCATGACATTGAAATTGGATGCGTTTACTGACTCATAGATGATGGGAGATTGAAGCAATTGAGTTGGAATAATAAATATTGCATATAACTGCAGCTGGGGCTTTATTTATGTTTTTGTTTCTGTAATAAACTAATACTTATGTACATTTAATGATTACAGGCAAAAGAAGGCTTTTCAATTCAATGTCATGTGTTTTGTGAGGCGGTAGCTAAGGTTTTTTCGCGATTGTTTTCAGAAGCTATCAGCTTAAAACAATTGAATGAATTCAATAGAAACAATACAAAAGAATAGTGGAAAGAATAACAACAGCTTGCGGCTCAATGTTAACTTTTCGTCAATATATTTGTACTTAACAAAAGTGACAAGGGCACATTTAAATAAATATACCTTCCTTTAGAAAAACGTAATGTTTCCCGACTGATTGATTTGATTGAAGTGCTTAGTGCTGTCAATCAAAATTTACAGATTTTAGCAGCTTATTGAAAGAAAAATGTATGCAAAATGTATCCGTATACATTTTTTTTCTGGTACTGAGCTAACTACACGAGGTGTAGCTACTAAATAACAATACTGCTTTGCTTTGGCTCAAATATATTTACTTATCACCAATATACGTCCCTTCCTCATACCTTTAACGCTCAATGCAAAACTTCCAATGCTAGAAATCGAAAAGTCTTTGTCTAGCACTGAGATGCTGTACCTGGCTAGAAACCTTTTGACAGACAGCCCATGACGCCTTCCATAGTTCACGTGTTTTTAAGCCTTTCACGGAGTTCAGCAGAAACGGGAAGGTAGTGTTGCTAACGAATAGTTTAACTTGAAAACTGAAGGTTAAAACGAACCAGAATACCTATTTATTCCATATTGCTATCCATTCTTGACGTGGAAGAATGATTCGAGCGCCATCCTCAACTTGTTTTCGACAACCTTGAAAACGTTTATGCCATATTAAACCACTTAATATAAAATTTTTTACTCTTTAAAAAATTATAACTTTTATGTGAAATCTCACAACAATACGTAGTATTGCCCTATACGCACAGGGCGTACTGAGTTGCCCTATTGTTACACTTATCATTTTCAGGCGAGTCAGGAAAAAAATTCGAATACAATTCGTGATTCCTTTACTGAAACGAGAGGTACAGAATACGGTAGAGATGAATTGTATTTGAATTTGTAAAGGTCGAGCCAAGGAGCACCAGGAGATTTGGTGGCTCCTAAAACACTCAGGCTAAAGAGCCCATTGTATTTAAAGCTCTGGAAAGGGGGTAGATAGTCAAGAAGGGAGGGAGAAAAGTATTAGAGAAAGAGATAGAGAAGAATAGAGACAGAGATAGAGATAGTTAGTCCTGTGAGAATTTTCCAGATTCTTTGGCAAATCTGTAAATATCCTCCAGTTTTAGAGAACGAATATTACTAATTCTCATGACATCGGAACCCAATACTCGTAGTCGTACTCTAGCAAAGGCAGGACACTCACAGAGAAAGTGCTCAGTGCTATCCGCCTCCTCCACGCACGACAGGCATACCGGGTTCTCGATGATTCCAATGGTGGTCATATGCTGACCCCATGGGTTGTGTCCTGTAATGATGCCGACCATCAACCGAATGTCTTTCCTTCTAAGTTTTAGTAGAAAGTTTGACAGTTTTCTGTTCGGACTTGTCACAGAACACTTTGCAGTTCTGCAGCGTTCTAGACCGGACCATCGCTCTTTATGTAGATTGCCTACGTAAACGCTGATCCAATTCTTGATTCCTGCGGGACTGGTTCCGATTGTTGGCTCTGGCCCCTGTGGGGGCACCGCTGATCCACGGTTGGCCAATTCGTCGGCAATTTCGTTTCCTTGAACACCGGAGTGTCCCGCAACCCATATAAGTACAAGCCTGTTTTGTCTTGCAATTGAAATAAGCTTCTTCTTACATTCTTGAACAATCCTTGAGGTTTGCTTCGCGTTCTCCAGGGCCTTCAATGCAGCCTGACTGTCACTGAAGACTCCAATCTGTTTCCCGCTCCATCTCCTCTCGATTATCCATTCGGCTACTTTTAGGATGGCAAAAACTTCTGTTTGGAAAACAGTTGCCATTCCCCCCATAGCATAGTGATACTTATCACTATCGTTTAAGTACCAATCAATGGAAATCTGACATCAAATTTCCTTCCAAATGAAACTGTGGGTATCAGGTCATCTTTAGGTGCCAAAAACAGTGAATACTGCTCCGACAGCAACTTAAAGATTTCTCTGTGTCCCGAAGTTCCATATTCGTGCCAGAAACCATATTTATTGCTGCTAATTTACATCTATGAAAAATACATATTCTGATGGCAATTTTAACTCTCTACAAAAAAGATCTTTTTAAAATTTTTCGATAAATTGGCTCCTTTAAAAGTGAATCGAAGTTAAATCTGCACATGATCGAGATATGGTTTGATTATTAACGTTTCTGTGACCAATCCCCTGAGACTCCAGTGCACATTCTCTTTGAATACAGCGCTATAGCGCGGAGAAGGTTCCGACATCTTGGCCAACTGCAGCCAGAGGAAAGGCACATATGCTCAATCCAACCACGGTCTGTCCTGAGTTTAATAAGGGTCTGGTTGAGGTACTGTGATGAACAGAGGACATAAACTACCATGTGGTCGGAGTACAAACATCGAAACAATGTTTGTAATCTAATCAAATATGTAGGTATATATATAATTATATTCATGCAGTTAGCCTGAGTTGGGTACATATTGAGATTGAGTAAAATTGGCCGCAGAGAATGTTTAGAATTTATACAAAGATTTTTCATACTACAATAAAAACCAATTCCAGTAATTTTCCAAATTTTGTTTTTTTTTTCGCTGGCGGTCAAGTGCATTTTTTGCATATAAAAAAATGCATGCCATGGTAAAAAACGGTTCTAGAATCAATTTTGGGCCACTTGAAACTTGCGCAATATTAAACGAAAATTGAGTTGGCTTCAAAACTGCATATTTAGAATTTTTCAATTTTTTTTAGTTTTGTAATTTTTAAACTTTGTACGAGGTTTTAAGCTTTGGGCTGTATGGTTTTTGTTGTAGTATGAACTTCCAACTTGGAAGAACTCGCGTTTATAAGTAAATGAAAGAACCTACTTTTATTTCTTGGAAATAAAAACTATTGTTATTTTTCATCAACTTACCAAACTATTTTCTTTTTGTCAAGTTGCGTAGTATAGCGAAATAAGAAATCACTTAGTATTCACTCACCTGTAAATAATACAAAATTAAATAAATTAGTCAAATAATTATAATTGAAGCATTTAAAAAAAATTTTGAAACCAAAATGAATAAGTGGGCTTGTGTACACAGAAATATACGCTTATTAGTTAGGAAAAAATCCACTTCTTGCTGTTCCGGCAACGCTCTAATTTGCAATTATAATTGGGCCAAGGAAACAGTGCGCTGACGAAATTTCAAATACTTGTGTTGTGTGTGACTAGCAAGTAACTTACCCATTACCATAACCAAGTGTTAGGGGAAACAATTGAATTCAATTTCCATCGTAAAACAATAAAATAAATATTTTTGAAATGCACTTGTCCAATGTACATAGCGACTATTTTTCTTCGTATCAACCTGTTTTCTATCTCCTCTGTTAATTCAGACAATCCTTTCATCTCACTGCTATTTCATTTGATCACTATTGTCTGGGGAATTGCATTTTAACACGCCCACTGGCAATTGCTACAATAGTTAGTTGGCGTTAATAATAATCACCGATAGTGTTTGTGGGTGCGCTTTAATGTTGACTACTCGTACAGTTGATCGCGCTTTAATGTTGCAATAAATGTTTC
This sequence comes from Anastrepha fraterculus, assembly GCA_037575425.1. Lineage (NCBI taxonomy): Eukaryota > Metazoa > Arthropoda > Insecta > Diptera > Tephritidae > Anastrepha > Anastrepha fraterculus. The sequence goes on along the minus strand of JAYXIM010055464.1, from coordinate 34,843 downwards.
TCTCTGTGAACTGTTGAGCGCATTTACGGTATAAAGGCTGTTTGGTGTGCTTAGTGATTGCCACCTATGTGAACGTTGTTTGTTTCTTTGTATTAAAAAACATGAATGGGACCAACCAATCCCCTTATGAATGTGGTTGATATGTGTCCACTTATAGTGATAAAAAGCGCATAATCGATATGGGAAAGAAACACATTCAAGTATTTTTGACAATAAAGTTGCATACATAAGTACAAAACATACATTAAGATGGCTCAAAGAAAAAAAAGTTGCTGCCCTCTAAATTTTGTATTATGACTAAAATTATGAGAAATTTATTATTATTATTCTTATTATCCCACGCCACATACCGTCTTCTTACAGACCAATAAGTCTGCTTCCTATTTTATCGGAAGCCTTCGAAAAACCTTCACCAAATCGGCTCAACCCTATAATGGCACAAAGAAATCTTATCCCTACACATCAGTTATAGTTCAGAAAACATCATTTCTCCATTAAATAATTCAGCTCTGTTAAGAAAATACTGTGTTGCCCTCTTCCTAGACATATCATAAGCATTTGACAAGGTATGGCAAAGGGGCCTGCTATACAAGCTAATAATGATACTTGTGCCTCAATGCATCTTAATAACTTCGAGACACTCCAAACGGACCACGCTAAATACTCAGGTATTCATTTTGATCGGCGTCTTACGTTCCGATATCATAAACATATTTTGAAAGCGGAAGCAGCTTGGAATAAAATTTCGTTCTCTTCATTAGCTACTTGTCCAGAAATCAGAGCTTTCGCTGGACAATAAGTTGCTCATATAAAGATATACTGAACCCAATATGGACATATGTACTGCAAATTTGGGGCTCAGTGCAGACGTTTGTCAGCAACGATATAATTCACCTTGATCTTCGAGAGCTATCGATACATGAAGAAATTAGCAACATCAGCCATCATTGGCATTGCTACTCATCTGAGCCCTTGGTCGTCAAACCTTTCACACCACACCAACGTCCCACGCAGACTAAAAAATTCGAAAAATATTTCATTCTAATTCAAGTTTTTAAATATAATTTCTAGAAATATATTTTTATGCACTTTTAAAGCTTATTAAATTTTAGTAAAATAAATTGCAAGTTCGAAGTTGCCAAACAATTTTGTTTTCCTGTTTTGTTTCTGTTGTCTTTTTTTCCTTGATTTTTCTTTTCGTGACGGGGTTGCGCATTTTCTCACATACACAAGAAAATTTTCGGGCGCTTTTGCTACCGCGAAATGGAGAGAAAACTTTGTAAATGTCGCTAGTTTTGTTGGACTAAGCCTGAAAATAGGTGAACTCTCAGTAATCGTATAGCTTACCGATATTGATAAGACTCCTCATTCGTGCGGATATTTATTTGATTCAACGTTCCTCGAAGTTTGAGATTTAAACTTAAGAAAAATTTAAGAATCGTATAGAACTGAAATAAAAGTTCTGTGGTAAGACTTCCGCCGTGATTTGGCTCCAATGAGAGTTGCCAAGTGTATGGAAATTTTATCTTTTGGCTAAACTCAAAGGGCAGTTTGATTAGTTTGGGTACCAGCTCGTTAGCGATCTAAGGTAACTAAACTCCCTTTAAGTTTTAGTAGAGAATAACATTCTGTTTCTCCAAAAAATATTAATTTTTGTTTCAAATTTAAATTCACATTCGCTAAATCAACTCGTAAAATAATTGATTGCATCGTTTTCTGTTGCTTATTAGAGGCAATTGTAATAATTTTTTAATGCAGGGACAGCTTTATATATCATATTTATATATGTAACATATCTTATACTTTCTGTAAATTTGTAACTGAAATTACATGATCACTTTGATCAAAACCTTCAATAATTCACTTTATTTATGATTTATAAATCATGTATACTTCATTAGAAGGGAAATATCTACTATAAGCCACTACAAACACCCACAATTAAACTCTTAATTGCATTGAGCTTCATTAATGAACTCTTCTTGGCTATAATACAAATAATTTTAATAAATCAGTTACCTCTTCAGTCTCAATAAAAAGGGCAATACCCAAACCCACAAACGGCGATGGTCTAACGCGGGTGGTAGCTGCTTTGTCTGTGTAGTAAACTCGATTAATGGGTTATTCACAATTAAGCAACGGAAGCAACAACAACTGTAACAAACCAAATTAGTTCAGCTACCAGTGTGATACCTTAAGTGATTTTCGAAATCATCTACAAATACTGGCACATGCAACTACATTTGGCTTAGGGTCTTTAAAGTTCAAGTTTCTTTTTAAAAATCTAATTAAACATATAAATATTGTAGATGGAAAACTATTATAGATTTGTTGACATAAATAGCAGAGGGTATATTGGGTTGGGGAAAAAGTAATGTCGTATTTTGTCAATTGAACGCACATTTAAACATATCTTGCGTTGTACTTAATGCATCGGGTCACACGGCACGGCGATTTGAAGACGACAATCTGTACTACCGTCTCTTTCACAGTGTTGTGATCATACGTTTCAGCCTTAAGTTGTAGCGCGTCAAAGATGGAGTCCATCAAGCAAGAAATTCGTCATATTTTACGTTTTTACTACCTTAGAGGTAAAAATGCAACGAAGGCGGCGGCAAAAATTTGTGAATTTTATGGGACTGATACTGTAACGATTCGCACATCACAGCGTTGATTCGATCGATTTCATTCTGGTGTAGTAGATGCCGAAGATGCACCCCGTACTGGTAGGCCAATCGTCGAAGAGACTGATAAAATCGTTGAAATTATCCAAAGAGACCGGCATGTGAGCATTCGCTCGATTAGTCAGGAATTAGGTGTAGACCACAAAACCGTTTGGAACCATTTGCAGAAGATTGGATTCCAAAAAAAGCTGGATGTTTGGGTGCCACACGTGTTGACGCAAAAAAATCTCTTGGACCGAATCAACGCTTGCGATTCTCTGCTAAAACGGAACGAACTTGACCCATTTTTGAAGCGGATGGTGACTGGCGATGAAAAGTGGATCACGTACGACAACGCCAAGCGAAAAAGATCGTGGTCGAGAAGCGGCGAGCCGGCCCAAACCATCGCCAAGCCCGGATTGACCGCCAGGAAGGTTTTGCTGTGTGTTTGGTGGGATTGGAAGGGAATTATCCCCTATAAGCTGCTCAACTATGGCCAGACCCTTAATTCGGTCCTCTACTGTGAGCAACTTGACCGTTTGAAGCAGGCGATTGACCATTTTATCTAAAACATAATTTATTATAAAAAATAAAAAAATAAATTATTTCGCTTTAAAAACTCTAACTAAAATTTGAAATTTTGAATAGATCTCAATATTATTAATTTTCTTAACACTTTGCACTTTGAAAATGTTTACACAAATGTTATAAAAGTATTAAAATGAAAAGTTGTATAAAAAAATGCATACATTTTTTCTAAAGAAAATTTAATATAAAAATAAAAAATTTAATAATAAAACTTTTAAAAATAACGGAAACTATTTCGCTTTATCTGAAAATTATAATTTTTTTTTGAATTTTCAGTTTATTTTTGTTTTACTATTTATAATATAACAACAACAAAAAATTTAAAAAAATCCATAAATTTTTTCTGAACTGTATTTTATGTTTCGCTTTAAAAACTCTATACTAAAAATTTTCGACATTGAATAGATATGAAAATTAGTAATATTTGTTTTTTGATTTTTCAGTCTACTCCTTATTGTACTCAAGCCAACAAATAAATAAGTTTTCAGAAAAATTTAAAACTATACCTAAAATATTTGAAGCACTTGTAATTCATACGAAACTCCATCTGAGATTATCAGTAAAACCATTCAAAGTGGATTCTAAGTATATTATTATTAAACAGTTCTCGTATGAAATGGTCACTACTATTTTCCTAAACCCCCTTCGACAAGCTGTTCAAGACTAACATCCGCTCACGCAGAGAGTGGCAAACTCAATGGCCATGGAAAAGAGGGGAATCCAAGCTAGAAAATAAGTAGTAGGTTTTTCCAAAAGAATTAGGACTTGAGTTATATGTTCGACTTCCTACTGTAGCGTCTACCAAGCAGATGTCTTAGCTATAAAAGAGGTAACTGTGTATCTTAACAAAGCCGCCGTAACAAAAACTACGATAAATATCTTCTCGGATAACTAGGCGGCCATCAAATCAATGGAGGATAATAACTGCTAAGAGCAAGGGTTGCTCAGGAATGTCTGACAGCTCTTAATGATATTAGCACCGCCTGCAAGGTCAGTCTTATATGGCTTTCGGGACATAGAGATATTGAAGGAAATTGCAAGGCCGATGAGCTAGCCAGTAAATGTACTAGTCTTGTCACTGCTTGAAAACAGAGTCTTCCAATATTGACTTATTGAATACTTATCGAATACAAAATAATATTCTGCAGGAAGTCAATAGGAAATGAAGAGAAGAAAATACTTGTGTTACAACCAGACACACAAATAGATAAGAAAAGATCAGGAGAATTGCTCATCATTTGCCGCTCGCTAAGGTTGGCGAATCGAAGGCGGTTAATATGTTACAGGCCCATCCAGGGTCACCTTGACTAGAAGCAGCTGAGAGAGGTTCCTTAATGAGACATGAATCAGTAAGTCCATCCAACCACATTGAGGCTTGTTAACTTATAAAAATTCTATTTGCAATGCCGGAATGATTTGCTCCCTTCTCTAAGGCGAATGCCATCTAATTTAATCTAATTCTAGTGCATCGGCTATTGCGGCCGTGATATCAGCGCAAGATAAGTTTCTGATTTGGTTTTTGTTTTTACAGAATTCTGTGTAATGGACTAAGTTTGTGTTGGTTCGATCAACTCTTTGAATATTTTGAAGGTTAACGCTATTTGCAATTCTTTATTTAAATACCTGCTCTTAGAAAATGTTAAGCACAATTCTATTTACGTTCACTATTCGCATGAATTGTTTTAAACTCTAATGCTGCTTGTTTTTTTTTTAATTTATTCTTCTTCATGTTTATGTATTTAAATAAAAATGAAGTATGGCATTGCGATTTCTGTGCTTAAGATATTTAACAGCTTCTATAGCTGTGAGTGTGTGCGTGCAGATGCGCTGCAGGTGAGTTTAGAAGATGATTCGCTACTTTTTGCCAGCTGGGAATTATGTAGCGTTCGCTTTTTTCGTACTTTGAAATTGAAATGCTTTCAAGCGTGTTTACTGATGTATAGTGTGGCACATATTTACAGCTATTTTTTTTAGCTGTTACGGTATATATTCCGAGTATGGCGTACGTAGCGCTGTAATTAACTTCTCGGGTGTTTAATTATTCAAAGGTTAGCAAGCAAAAAAAAGAACCAAAATAGTGTGGCATGGCATAAAAAATTTAAAGATGTTAGAAAAAAAAATAATAATTCGATGTAAGACAAGCATAAAAAACTGAATTGTGAGTCACACAATCTTTGAGTAAATTTGAAAGGAGCCAAAATTTTAATAATTTTGCGGAAAATTATGTTCAATGAAGAAGTGATTTTTTTTAATTCAAGCATAATATCCTAAAATTAAACAAATGTAGAATGCCACAATCGCTATTATAAATGTAGTTGCATAATTCCAGCATGTACATGTATGTACATATATACATATATATGCATACGTAAATACATTATAATTTACGCGGCAGTCACAGTCAAGCGAAAATCTGCACGTCGTACGGGCAGAGCAGAAAAACTTGAAGATATAGTTTTGACCATTTTCTTGTATAAAAGTATAGCTCATTGCCTGACAAAAGCCATATAAATACAATTTTGAAAATTTACAACGTAATTAAAAAATTGCACAAACTTCTATTTCTAATTCTAGAATTTCTAGAATGATTTCTCGTATACTGTAATAAAGCAGTAAAGAGTAAGTTTGAAATGGTTCAAAACTCGCGCTGGTTTTTTATAATTTTTTTCCTTGAATGTGGTGAGCATTTTCTTCATAAAACAAAAACAAAAAGAAAAATTTCGTGCATTTGTTTCGGTTTTGAATTATTATTTGGAGTTATATATAATATAATATATTTTTTTTATATTTTTTATTTTTATTTTTTAGTATAAAAGATGGCTTGTTATAGCTCATCTTAAAGAATGCATACCGTTCTTCGAATATTCCAGAAATGAAGATGGTTCTTTAGTAGCGCACCGAGACTCCTACAATGGGCACCGAGACTCCTCCCATTTACTTAGCTGGTAAAGACACTGCGAGAGCGAAAAAGATCAGCATATTTTGGGAATTATTTTCAGCGTCGTGTATTCGTTATTTGGTGAAAATACGCTACACTGTCAGGGGTAAAATTTATCAATCAACGAGCATTTGGACCACTTTAAACCTGCACTTTGTAGTACTAAAATTGAATGGGTAATACAAATTAGTACGCAATTTTTTTTAGTTTGTTTTTGAATTCTGATTAAAAAGTGGGAAACTTTGATGAAAAAAATGTGTCCAAATTCCTCTTAAAGCCTGAAACTCTGATTTATTTGTTATTTAGTGTAGAATGAGCTATACTCCTATACAAAATTGATAAAAAGTAGAAAAAAATCGAAACTGTTCAAAATATCATGATTCTATTATTTTGTTAGTCTGTGTAAATACTTAAATATTTTTCCCAATATAAACCTTTAAGCTTTAATTTTGGAGGCTTCAAGATATCTTTTAGGTAAAAAAATTATTTTTTGCAAGTCTCTGGAGTGCCGCAACCGTATAGTTATTGCATAACTAGTTCCAAACTTTGTACATCAAGATTTTCAACTATTTAGAAAAAGTCTGGATATGCAATTGTATAGCCTTTTGAAATATATTTTTTAAATAAATCTAATTGGCGCTTATACCCTTTTTAGGTGTTAGGCCGAGCTTCTCAACCTATTTGTTGCATGCGTCTTGATGTTGTTTCACATTTGGAGGGTCCTATTTTTTTTTTGTCGGGGCAACTAGCAAGTGCAGCACTCAGATACAATTAAGTCCATTGTACTACCCATGTGCTTCGCTTACAGAAAGTGGAGGGACCTTTAGTTTTAAACCGACTTTGAGAGGCAGCTATTTTTTATGAGGAGTTTTTCCATGTCAGAAATACACTCAGAGGTTTGCTATTACTGCCAATGGGCGACCGCTATTAGAAAATTTTTTTTCCATCATTTTGGTGTTTGAACTTACGCACTTTCGTCTACGGTGGCCGCCATAATAATTAGTAAACATCAAAATCTCGTTGATTTTTGACAATTTTTCCTGCTTTCGATGCTGAGCATTTTCTTCCATACAAAAGGCTACCGAGTATGTGCATGAGTAAAATGAAAGAGTCCCTTATTTTTTAAACATAGCCTGAAGTTTACAGAATCTATATTTATCTGTCTATATGTTTCAAAACTTTTCTTAAATTTAATTTACCGACTGTTCTCCGCTCTTCAAAATGCAATGCTTAGAACTTCTTCAAAATATTTGTTTTTCATGAAGTTGGGCTTCTGTTTACTCACAACTCGTACTTTTTAATTTCTGTTTAACGAGTTATGGAACTTGTGGACCACACAGCCTACGACGTATTCAAAAACTACGAATAGTAAGTGTTAAGCAAAAGTTATTGTCTCTACATTACGAATGCTCATAGATAATGAATGGCTAAATTGTAAAACCTCACAACACGAACTAATGCAATGCAATTAAAAACTGTGACGGCTTACAACAAAATTAATATATATTTTCCATGACACTGCAGGGGGTATATATATTTAAATATATATATTTTTTTTTCAAACAACAAAAATGTCACTTTTCTTGTGTTATTATTGTAACTAACTCTTGACTGCTTTAAGCAGTAATTAAACAGTCAAAATAATGCAAAATATTTATACAGATAAATATAAAAAATGTATAAATGATAAAAATAAAAAATGTATATATGTAAGTACATATAAAAAATCTATAAAAATATAAAAAATGTATAAAAGCTACTTATGCACATTTTTAGTAACCCTTGATAAATTTGCATTTCCGCCATAAAACCGCGCGCGATTTTAAAAAATAAATGTTTGATAGTCGGCAATTAAATACGTTTATACTTATGTAATAATAATATATAATATAAATATATACAATATATATAATGATATGTATATATATATACCTACATAATTAATAATAAATGATAGAAGGCGAGATGCAATAAACCGAGACGTATGAAGAAATATTATTACGGAGGCACTTTCTCACCCTGGGCTGTAATGGCCATAATGATGATGATAATGATACTTATATAATCGAAGTTTCTTTTTGTATTATCCATTTATTTATTGCGAATGTTATTAAACAGACATTTAACAATATTTATAATTAAAACTAAGATACTCTACGAGACATGCATGGTTCAATCATTCCTCAATTTCTGCTTTTTAGCATTGAGATCTATTGTTGATTTCCTCTTCAAACTGTTCATGCACATCGGAAGTAACTTAGATTTTCTAATGCTAAAAAATTTAAACACTCCTCTACAAGTGCAAGGCGGCACAAAATAAATCATTCCATTTTGCTTTTGAATACTCTAAAAAAAAGCTATCTTTGAGTGATGGAAATAGTCATTTTAATCTTTACGCGCTACATTGCTTGTGTGTCTGTATTGTGTGCTATCTATTTCACAAGTGTCAAATATGATACACGTATGGCGCCATTTTGAAAAATTATAAATTTTTCATGGGTGCTGATTTTTTTTAATATTAGAAATGGTGATCGTATTGGCATTTTTTCAACGGAGATTCCTCATTCTTCAACCAGAACCATATAACTCAAACTTTTAAACTAATATTGTACAAGTTATGCAAAATTCAACAAAAAAAACAAGCGACTTGAAATTTTAGTAAAGTAGACGCAGGTTTGAGATGGCTAAAAAATTGCTTGAATTTCTTAAAAAGAAGGAAACAAACCAATCAGGTGCAAAAAGGAAGAAGTAGCTTTAGATTAGAGGATGACGACCAACAGTGGCTAATTACGTTTGAGTTAACAGCTTCAAGCTACTGATGAACTACGCCAGGTGTGTGATATTTGAATCCGCAACATCCTCCAGATAGCTTCTGCAGAAAGGATTTGAAGCAATCCCAAGTCTGACCTCGGACAATGCCTGGTAAGAATACCTAGTAAATTGGAGAGCTGCGGCTTTGTTAGCCTAAGAGGTTCCCTCGAGCGCCCTCGATCTATATGTCCTTAGCCACCGCACCACCTCACCGCTCGTTAAGTTCTCGTTTAGCGATGAAACCGTCTCCAAGGTACTCTGTCTAGGCAAAGGGTGGAGCAATAAACTGTGGAAATAAAAAATTGTCTTCTCGGTACAAAAACATCGTTATAGTATACCTAAAGGTGCGACAGTAAACACGTTTGGGCGAAAAAAAAAAATATTTCAAATTTATTTTGGAATTACCTTGAAAAAATACTTGAGACTTAAGTGAGTACGGCAATTTTTTCTTTCAGTACGATCTAATGTACATAGGTACATACGTACTTATGGGAGAACAAGAACCGCTGAATTTTAATTAAAACTGCCGCCACCAGCTACCAACCTTAGTATATGATTTGGCACATGAGCCGCTACCATATGTGGGATCAGTAAAGAAGGAATTCCATAGATCAATCACGTATATGTGAAGATAGTACAGAGCAGTGCTCACACTACAAATTCCGTTCTATTGTACCCAATTTCAAAAGCTTACTTTGTGCCTTCTAAGCAACGTAAGCAACTGATTAGTGATGTATGGTAAACAAACCGGAGTAAGTAGTTTTGGGCTCTGCTGCATTGTACACAAAAATAAACGCTTACTTCTTCCAAACTTTCTCGTTTTTTTATTGCCGAAAACTTACGCTATCTCTCTTTTTAAATTCACGACTACTCATAGTTAGAACTTAAGCCTAACATTCACGTCGATGGCGCATCAATTTTTTCAATACATAATTCCAAGGGGGTAACATTCAACAGTTTGCGCTTCTTATCTGCCAAAGTAGCACTTGAGACAATATCAGTAAATGTTGCTGGTGACACAGAAAGCGAAGGCGTTCGGCAGTTCATTTCTTCATAGACTGACACAATTCCGAAATGCATGCGACAATCACTGGAACTGACGGTATACCACGACAGTCAGTTCTACGTAACCGGAACGAGCCGGATTAATATCCGGCTAAGGACTGTCACTTCAGCAACAGTCCCCAAATGTTTATGGAGAACGGTTTATGCTACCACAAGAACAACAACAATGGATATAATCGGTTTGGAAGTTCTTTATTCGACTTATTCCGACCTATCCAGAATGCAGCCCGACATAAAAACTATTTCTTTACTTGCTTACACCTTTCGTGGAGATTTAGCTGAGTTCTTCCTTATATTTGTGGTGAGCCTCTTGATGCCGCCTCCGACAGAAATGCCCGCGTAGGTTTACCCTTGCCTGCCGAGGAGCGACCGCTGTAAGAAAAAAATGTTTATATCGTTTAGTGCTTCATGCACACAATAGGATTCGGAACTCGTGCTCTACCGAATAGTAGTCACGTATCGACCTATTTGGCTACGGCGGGCGGTAGTAAAAGAGTTGCGACTAATTCCCATCATAAAATTGATATCCCATGCTAATTTGGCCTTCGCCGCTCGCGAATGTTCCGTCAATAGATTTTTTTTATTTTCACATTTCTTTATGCAGGTATTTAGAAACCGTTCTGGAATTATTTTCCAACCTATTTTGATGCATGGGGGAAATTCCAAATACTCAATAGCAGCGAAGTGAATAAAGAATGCAAATGGAATGGCAGAAATTGATTTTTTAATCACTAAAAAACTGCTATTAATTACCTGTGAAGATATTTGCAAACCTGCATGCATTTGTACAGACACTCGCTTGTATAAACATATGTGTGTAAGTATGTATGTATTTCAGCTGAATTTGCGATATAATTTCAAACGTTTTCGGCAAAATCATTAAATTGCCTGCTGCTGCACAATTTATGACCACATTTGACCCACTTTATGACCCACAAGCGCATACAAAAAACATTAAATAAAATAATATAAAATCAGCAACGCTGTGGACGATGTCAGTCCAAGCGGCCATTCTAATAAAAATCATATTTACTTTTTTTTCTTGTTGCTGGCCGAAAATGTTAAAAACTACTCAGCGCGTACCGAATTTTATGTTTCATTGCGATATTATTTTGCAAGCAAAATTTTTTAACCACGCATAAAATAGTAATTATTGTAAAATTTTACGCCAATCTGTGCTGTGTGCTTTGTTTTTTCTTCTCCGTTTTAGCTTCGAATACTTATTACAATTAATTACGTTTTTTCGTCATGTGCTGTCACATGAAATTTAATATAATTGATGCCCGCCAGAGTTTTTGTCATATAAATTTGAGTACAAGAAAAAACTTCGCTATATATTAGAAAAAACATGTTTTGTTTTTGCTTCTGTGGTTTATGCATTTAATTACCAGTTGCACTTACTTCTATTAAAATGAATTTATTAAAATCAAATTTATTAAAGCGTTAAACATTTTTTATGCGCAGGTATGCCGCGATGTGGTTGGTAATTAAAATATATAAAATAGTCAATAGCTACATTTTTAGACTTAATTACATGGTTTTGAATTTATGTAAATTGTAATTTTTTTAAGGTCGTTGGGCAAAAGAGGGCAAGAAGGGGCACGTAGAATGGATAATTTTCAATAAAACTTAGTGACCTTGGTTGTGAGCAGGCTCGATAAATTAAGGTGGTTTAGCTAACTTGTCCACTGCGTTTAAGGCCAAACAAAATCAAATGAAGTCGAAATGGGAGGAAAAGGAGCAACGGAATGGTTTTATTGAGCCTACTCGGGAACTAACTCGGGAAACGATGTCGATATGGGAGCCTCAACCGTGTACAAAACTGCCAAGATTATGCTAAGGACTTTAGCCCTGACGGGTAGCGGCGTAACCTAACTTTAAAATTTTAGAATTTATTATAAATTCAATTCACTAAAAACTATGCTAAGGCCTTAGAATACGAAAACTATAAACCTGATTTTATCACTCCCTAGAAAAGACAGCAAAATATTGGTTGGAGTACTGACGGGACACTGTCTCATCCCACATCACTTAGCCAAAATGGGGTTAGCCCAGAGTGATGCGTGCAATACGTGCAACGAAGCGAATGCTAGGGGTACTTTGGAACAACTACTTTGGCACTGCCCTGCTCTTCGTAGAATTCAACAAATGTGCCCAAAATAAATGTATTCGGAAGTTTCGTTAAAATAAAAGATATATGTACAGCATTTTTTAAGTATCAATATCAAGGGAATTTTCCAGCATCAAGTATCAATATCAAGGGAATTTTCCCTTAATATCAAGGGAATTTTCCAGCAACTTCAGACTTGCATTTTATTTTACTAGAACTTAACAAGCTTTAAGACTGCATGTCAAAATTTGTTGTAGGGATTCTAATCAAAAACCATGGAATTAGGATGAACAAATTTGTGGCAGCTTTTATAATTTTTGCGAAAAATTTGAAATTTGGATTTAAATGATTTTTTTTAGACAATGAGCTGTATTTTGTAAGAAAATAATGAATATTCAGAAAAAAAAGAAAAATAGTAAAAACTTATCAAATTGTTGACGCACCATCTTTTGTCGCGGGCTGTACACATCTCATATCTCACTTTTTGGCTATTGCAAAAACGAATATCTACCACAATTCATTATTATTATATTTAGAGTTATTGCACCACACATTTTACCAACTTTCAAACACACTTGACAATTTAAAGTGACTGTCAAAGTGATAGTTCAAGTGTTAGTTTTCAGCGCCTACGCAATTCGTTGCTTCACTTACACACACACAACGCCATACAGAAGTACACGAATTGCAAATGCATTCAAATGTGGATCAGCAAATGCATGAAGCTTATGAGTTCTATTAGGGCAACAATAACTCGACTAACGGTAACTAGCGGTTGCTATTGATTTTTATAGCGCCTCTTTCCACCTTTATGTGCCGCTAACCACAGGCATTACTTGAGCGATTCAACTAACTCTCACAGATTCATACATTCAAACATTTTTTTAGTATGGATGTAAAAGTAATTTTTACGTAGATGCATGCTGCTAAACACTCACTGCCAACATAAATACTTGCATGCATAAACAAACACATTGGCAATTGCGAACAGGTGGGTGTCTAATTGAAATAGCACCATTCACTTTTCACGCTCTATTTGCGCAGGCTGGCGGTAAAGATAAGAAAAGGTTTTGTGCAGCGGTGTTGGTTTTGATGTTCGAAAGAGACAAAGCAATGAGTTACATGATCTGTAATGCAGGAAATACATTGAAATGGAAGAAGTGAGCAAATTCAATAAAAAGATTAATTAATCTTAGGCAGTTAGATTTCAAATTATGATTATGACATTGAGAATAAGTATAACAAAGAAATAATAAAAATTGCTATGATTTTCAATTTGAAGCTTCTAATTGTATCATTTTATAGTAGGTTGAACATATAGTGTTCTGCCTCGATTTTACTAGCAGCTACATATTTCGATTACCACAAATGAAGGAAGCATTGCCCTCAAAGCTAGCTCTTTTTTATTTTATGTGAAGTAATAAGTTCAAAATGTTTTCCGCTAGATCTCATTAGCTATATATCATACTGTATATGCATTAAAGTGGAGCGCTATTATATGGAAATTTGTTTATAGTTTTTTTCAATAGCATAGTAATGAAATACTGCCCTTATAAAAGTTAATAAAACTTACAAAATATTATCTTTTTCAGATACAATTTTGAGCTGCCTCCACCTAATCAAATTTTACAATAGTGAATACAAGGGTATGTATAAATGTATGCTCACATGTATGTACGTAATTTTGGGAAGTGAAAATGGAAAATTTATAAAATTCGCATGCAAATTTATTTTGAGCCATGATTCTGTATGTTTCAAAGTATATATATAAATATATATATATATTAGGCCGGGTCGATTTGTGGGGAGGCAAAAAAATTCGCCCATTGCTCTGCGAAAATCATATTCTAGGGATCAAAATAAGAAACTTTGCCGAAGGAACCATACCTCTAAAACGAATTCTGATGTCCCCCAATGTGGGTCGAACTTTTTAGTTTCTTTTCTCATGTAAGGGCCAAAAATGGTGATATTTTGAAATCATTGTATGGGGAACCCCCCAGGGGAGTTCCAGAGGGTGCGCCACTGGCATTGGTGGATCGGCCGTCCAAAGTTAGTGGGGGTCGGCCATACATTTGGACGCGATTGGAGCACTCTAAATGGGTGAAAGTGGGATTTTTCGTTCGATTTTTAAATCGACCCGGCCTAATAGATATATAATTGGCGCGTACACCCGTTTTGGGTGTTTGGCCGAGATCCTCCTCCTATTTGTGGCGTGAAGGGACCTTCAGTTTCATGCCGACTCCGAACGGCAGACATTTTAACATTTTTTTTTATGAATACACTCGGAGGTTTGCCATTGCCTGCCGAGAGGCGGCCGCTATTAGAAAAATGTTTTCCTTAATTTTGGAGACCTGAACCTACGTTCGCTCTGTAAATTCCGAATCGTAGTCACGCACCAACCCATTCGGCTCCGGCGGCCGCCTGTTTCAAAGTACTGTGCAGAAAAAAATGTATATTGCGATTTCTATGATAAAATAATTCTTCTTCAAAACTAAAAAAAAGTGAATTTAAATGGGCAAAAATATATCGATGCTTAAAATATATACACACTTACACTTAGGTAGGGTTTGGCTAAATGTTTGCGCACAGAGAGGACAAATTAAATTAAATCAAATTTAAAATAAAAATCTGAAAACATTGTGTATAAAATGCGACGCAAAAAGTACAAAAATACGATGCAAAAATTATGAAAGAGGAGAAACTGGAGAATGTTGGACCTCTTGCCGTTTAGGAACTTACTTTTTTTACAGTGTATTGAAGTTTTCTCAATTCGGTCTAAACTTGGTCTCATAGGTAGGTAGGTAGGTGAAAGGGTTGAAGGGACACTCCCCAAGTAGTACTAAAGCGCCGTTTTGATACCATTTTGACACCTCCTACAGACAGATATCTACAGCCGCTGTTGATGTAACGGAGAAAGTTGATGAGTTTTAGGTTGGAAGAAGAAAAGAGCACCCAGAGAAATTAATCGTCTACCTGTGAAACCCGGACATTTACGGAGAAAAAGCTCAATGGTCACATTCTCTGAAAATTCCACCAACCTTCTGCAATGGGGGTTAAATGGTTAACCTTGCTTTTCCGCAATGACTGGTCAACACAGCTACGAGTTTGGAAATTGAATAGCGTAGAGTTCCAAGGACTTTCTAAGTCCTCCTTCTATTGTACTGAACCAAAGGGTTTTCGAAATAGCACGCGACGTTTGGATCCGCACCAGAGCCTTGATCGCGGTTTGACTATTGGAGATAATGTTAATATCTCCCTTGCGCCCACGCTCTTTAAACATTTTGCATGTCTGCAGGATCGCAGAGATTTCTGCCAGAAACCCACTAGCAGTATTCGGATTTTAAGGAGATAGGTAAATTGGCTGATTTAGAGAAAACCACTTTTGCGACTCCCGATTCCATCGTGGAGCCGTCGGTGAAGACAGAGGAGAAAGATTCGATACACATTTTCCTCTCATTCCAATCCTGCCTATTTGGAATGATTACCCTAGCACGACCCTCAAACTTCAGTTTGCTGATCAAGAGATCTGTCGGAGAAATACGGTGTTAACAGCCAAAAAATGCTACCATGTCCTTTGACAGATTATCTCCTGAGGCCAACCTCCTTCAACCTAATTGCACTTTTTGATCAGCGATGCAAATAACGGAAAAGTCGATGGGAAGTACGTGCAAAACAACATTCAGGGCAACACTGGGGTAAGTTCTAGATGCAGTGCTTTGCATCCTCCCAAGGTTAGTGATATTATAGCAATTTCGGAAGCTTCCCACCAAACCAGTCATTCATACGTTGGCAAAGCCACTCGTTATACATCCATAGCAGGAACCTTGATTTGGAGGAATCATTTTGAATTTTGGTATCATATTGGTGTGAATTATTTTAAAAAACTTCTTTACGGTTTTCAAATAGAATTTCTAGAGATTTTTTGGCCGTTTACGGCTTATTAGTGAAGGAAGTGCAAGTTTTAAGTTGTCGAAAAATTCCATTGATTTTTTATAATTTGTTTTCCTTATAATTTTCTCAATATAACAAATACACGAAATTTTTTTTGTGTATGGAAAAAATACGCAACAACAGGGGAAAAATTATAAACGTGATTTTTTTTTCGAATTTGTACTTTGATGTACTAAAATTTAGCGAAATTTTAGTCAAAATCTTGGAGGAAAAAGTTTTTGCAATTTTTCAAAATTGGCTTTATGTTTTTCTTTTTCAGTAAGCTATACTTTTATAAAACAAACAGTGAACAGTAAAAAAAAAAATTAAAAATAGTCAAAACTGATCACAATGTTGATGTGCTTATGATAGCGTAAATGATGTGTGTGTAAAAAATCGTAACAAAAATTGTTGCAGTTTTTTCCCATTATTCCTCGAATTAGATTAGCTTTAACCATATTTTGCAATATCTGCTAATAAAGATGTATTATCTTGTAATGTGTTACTTAATAAATAAATACCAAAAAAAAGAATGGCATAAAATGCAAAATTAGATCATAAAAAGGTGAAAAATAGCTGGAATATTTCAATATCTAGTCGTTCAACAACAAAAAACTTGAAACATAGCAACGCACGCCGGGTATGCCTAGTTAGAAATAAACTTTAAATAAACTTGGTTTTCATATTGCGAGTTTTTCGTTGTATTTTTCTAATATTTGCATTTGTTTTGAGGTTCTATAAACCCAACTGATGTGCTATATATGCAAGTATGAGCAATAGATATGCCTCTATTTATTTATACATTATTCATTTCATTTAATTTGTTTTTGAATTTTTGCATTCACATCGTAAACATCTCACTCTATAGTTGGCGGTTGATAGCAACACGTTGACATGCCGCATTGAGTTGACTGGCCGGCGCTTGCAGTCACCTCGCCATAAATCACGTTCATCTTTGTAAAAATGTAATACGACTGGGCGCGCTATGAGCTACTGTGCTACAGTTGTAGCAAAAAATTCACGTCGCACAAAAACAAAACCAAAAAAAAAACAAATTATAATCATCAGGAAAATCATTTGTTGTCGAAGCGATTCGGCATTTAACGCCAAGCCAACGGCATTTCACTCTTCAGCGCGTATGTCGGCGAACTGTTGCACTCTGCTGCCTCCGATGCCATCATTGCCTTAACTTTTTCTTCGCCTCAAACAGATCGCTGCTGTGAGATCTTAACCGGTATTAAACGCTGGCGGAAAAATGAGCTATCAGCAGTAGTTAACAGCAGCCAAGATCAACTACCTCGTTCATCTGCCCGCCCATCTCTGCAGCTTTGTCAGCCACCTCGTGGTGTTGTGGTCGCATTGTTCTTGTGCGCTTCATCGCAGTCACACTCGTTGGCGATGCGCAATGCGCACGTGCATTTTTTTATGTTTTAATTTTTTTCTGCCTGAAATCTGTAGTATTTCACTTGTACGAGTACTGGCATAGAGCGCCCGGATTCTTCTTATGTCTGCCAAGCATATCAGCAACAAAGATGTTACAGCTACCGGCACACGTTGCTACTCTTACTGTTGTTTTTGCTGCTTCTGCTTGTTAGTGCTGCTGTGGCACGCTAGTTGCCGTGGCAGACCGTCCTTCCATTCCGCCCTCATCATTTTACATCTATGGGTTTTTATTTGCCGTTTTCTTGTCGCCCGCTGCCTTGCAGTCTGCAGTCTGCCGATTGTTTTTCATGCCGGCGGTTGTGCTAGAAAACGTGTTGTCTTGATTTATGGCTTTAACCCAGTTATGACACAGATACATACATTCTCGTATGAACAATTGCAGTTGCTGTTGTCGCTGTTGCCATTCATTGCCGTTGCTCTTATTGCTGCCTCTTAATTTGTTGTTGGTGCGCTTGCATGCAGCTCTTCGCCTGTGGCTGCTGTGGGCGGCAAACGATTGCACGCAAACTCTTTGTGTATTTGAAGGTATGGAGGTATGTATGTGTGCTTTTAATTTTGTACAACATATGTTTTTGTCTGTGCAACAATTTCATTGCTTCCGCAGCACTTTCGAAAAACTCGGCTAGCACAATTGCGTCGATTTTATTTTGTTTTTGTGCAAATATTTTCGTGTTCGTACCAAATCTTCTTCCTCTGCACTTAATTCTTTGCAAATCTTCTAATCCATTTGGATTTATGTGACTTCTCGAACAATGCAACAAGCAGGCAATACGAAATCTGTTGCACCGACTACATTCCGGGTAATGATTGTGAAATATCAGAGGCAGTAACAGATATAACAACGGTAATAATAAGAGTATCAATGGCATTTGTAGTAGCTGTTGGCCATTCCACGGGCAACTTTCGGCCCCTCACATGCACCTTAGATGCACATGAAACCATTTATCTTTTCCATTGTCGACGGAATGTTTGGCATTTTCGTGTTATTTGTGAAACCGATTTTTGGTTTTTTGTTTTTCTTTTTGGATTATTCAATTTCCGAAGACATTGTCTTACATGTGTCTACTTGGATTTCCATGTATTACGTTTACATTTTGATTGCGAAAATATACTTCTTTTCGATGAATTGGAAAACCAAGCGAGTAAATCCGCATGCTTGTTGTCAAATCTTTATAGCGTTATTGAGCTCAGTACCCCATTGCGGAAGCTGTGAACACCTTTTAGAGAAGGCGGCTGTTAAGCTCTTTATCTCTAAATGTATCGGCTTGGCAGCTTGCTCCTTTCTACGAAAGTCTAGGGCAGTGAGCCAACCCAAATTGCATCAATCGTCTCCATTATACCAAAATCTCTGGCTGGCTCTAGATATGTGTCTGTTGGCGGGCTCATAATGCTATCAAAATGAAGCCTCAGTTTTACTTGGGAAGTGCCAGACTGGTACTTCAACCATTTCACATACCTACCTACGATCAATAATCGTTTTTATAAAAATCTAAAAAGAACTTTCATCATTGGGAACAAAAACTATAATATTAAAAATTATAATTTCTTAGTGTACTCGTATCCAACCCTTTGAAATTGATTGGAGCATACATTTACAACTGTCGAAGCTCAGTAGAGACCAAATATTTGTATTGAATGCCATAATACTGGGTGCATACGGTATTTGAGGACATGTATGTATAACTTCCCGAAATCATTAGTTAACATACTTGCTGTTTTGCAGATAAGATATGGAGGACTACAACTTAACTCAAGAAATGACGCGGCATGCAGTTATCGTCGCTTGTTGCACATCACGCCAATATAGAAATTTTTAATTTTCTTAAGTGCGCCCGTTCATTCGTTAATAAGGTTCGCCGTGAATTGGAAATATTAGGCGGCGATGCAGAATCTGTTGCAAAACGGAAAAAACACGAGAAACATTTTGATATTGCATTTCGATCTACCGAATTTATTCAACAAGTGCAAGCGATCATTGACGAGGACCCTTCAAAATCATTGAGGGCCCTTGGGAGGGGGTTAAGCTTTCTGAGGGTCTTATTCATCGAGTTGTCCATGAAGATCTTCTGTACGTTATGCGCAGAAGATAGTTTATGTCGGAGTGGACTTGAGAACATCAAGTTATCCGATCAGAACGCCTTCTAAACAAAGTTAAACACCTCCTGAGATACTATGGTTTTTTTCTGATAAACATTTTTTTAACATCAAAACAAAAAGACCAGCTGCAGAAATGACAAATGGCTCTGTTCTAACCCTCTAGAGGTTCCTTTTGTCATGCACCCGAAGTTTCCAGTCACGGTTATGGTTTTAGGTGTTGTGAGCAACATGTCATGTCACAAGGATTTCGGCTCTTCAACTACACTATCGCGAACAGCAGCAATATTTTCTGCAGTACGAGCTGTACGAGCATGCACTGGTGTTTTCACATCTCCTACAGACCCGGTTTGCTCAAACTTTTGCACAATTTTTCCGGTTGTACGCACATTTGGACGATTAAATTGACCGAAAAAATCACGAAGTGCGCGATATGCATTTTGATTTGAACGCCCGTTTTCATAATAAGTCTGAATAACTTGAACGCGTGGCTGGATTGTTTATCCTTCCATGGTTCAAATTGAGTTAGTCTGAAATTGAAAAATGTCAAATGAAATGCAGAAAAAACTTGACGTTTAGGTGTGGTTCACATTCAACAACGGCTCTTGAAATTTAACCACCCTTTATTTCCTCTTTTTTTTAATTTCTCAAAATTTTTTATAAAAACGTGCCAAAAAATTCAATTCAAAATTCATACGAGATAAATACTGTTTTTTAAATAAATTTTTTTTAACATTTTGGGAGTTTTGGTTGTCCCCAGTTTTATTTTATTTTTGTAAATAGAGCATATGCTTTCATTTTCTGGATCCTTGTGAAGAAAATAATAAGAGGAAATCAAATTTAATCGATCTGTAATAGTTTTTTACCAAATCTTAGGGAATTATGAAAATTGCCTTTTTCCCATGGAAATTCAATGGCAATTTTAAAAGCGTTGCGGTTGGAGGCACGGATAAATATTGAAGCCAAAAAAATAAATAAATAAGAAATAAGTGTCCCCATGAGAGCATCAAGAAACAACTGTTTTTTTGGGCTGTCCTAATGATCATACATCTGTGCTCACATATCTAAAGCATTTCACTTCTTAACTCCCTTCGCAAAAAACTTTTAATGATATTTTTTGGCGTTAAAATGGTTCATTGCGTAACAAAAAACTTTTAAATCAAAGATCAAACCTTTGTATAATATTCAGAAAAATTTAAGAATTTCGTCTTTTTTTTCGAATTTGCCAATTTTCCAAAAATGAAAAAAAATTTTTTGCGAATTGAGTTAAAAGTTAAACAAAAATTTAAAAATATATAAAATATTTCTAATTTTTAAGTGACTTATGTTAGCACAGTGTGGGCACACTTTTGAAAAATCGAAAAAAAAAAAAATCAAAAATATTTTAGAGAAAAACTATTGTCATTCATAAATTTGGTTTCTGATTTTCGTGCTAAGAACATCTTACTACAAAAGAAAAAGTAGCAGGTGTTCGGAATGGAAACATTTGTACGATTTTGTTGGGCCATATAGCTAGCCAAAGCATGGTCAACAACTTTCAGCCATTGCCATATAGAAAAGAATGGAAGAGAGATCAGGTTGCCGAAAAAATACCAATGCTTTCTACACTGATCGCTGCACAATGGACTTGGGAGGGTAGAAATGGAGTTTATTCGGAGAAGTTTGTGCCATTTTAAAGAATATGGCGTGTGGAGGTTAAATAACGACACTCCGTTAAATTTTGATTTCAAGTATATTTTCTTATCATTATGCTCAATATAGGAATACCCCTGCTGTTTCCCTCAAACCCTCCATGGAAATCCTCCCTCATTAGAAACATGGCTAATCCATTAGATTAGGCTCAATTAGATCGTCATCTATGATCCCGAATCACATGTTTTTATTTGAACAAAGGCTGAATATTCGTATATTTATTAAAACGCATTAAAATCGAGTCTTCAGCACCAACTGCGTGGATTACTTATATTTATATAATTGGCGCGTACAGCCTTTTTGGGTGTTTGGCCGAGTTCCTCCTCCTATTTGTGGTGTGCGTCTTACTTGATCAAAGATATTAATCACTAATCACAACTATCGTCTGTAAATCATGTTTACCCAACGTCACCAAAAGCTTACCTCTGTCTTTGTGTGGATTCTTGCAAAATATTTTAGAGGTGTTGAGATTATTCTAGTAGTCATAGTGATTTTGTGATAAAAGGGCTTTCTGCGAATATAGCCTTGTGTCGGGCTGAGCTACATTCCACAGTCAGTTGCGGGACAAGTTCAAATTAAAAGAAACAACAAATTTTTTTATAGGATGACCATTTAATGATATGTAGGTGTATATCCTATCTATAATATAATATATGATAGGCGGCCACCGTATGCAAATGGGTTTGTGCGTGACTACCATTTGATGGAGCTCGTATTCAAAACTCATTGTGGTCATGCAGCATCAAATCATAGAACATTTTTTGCCCTGAAAAATCGTCCCATAAAAACCATTTGTCGTTCGGAAGCGGCTTAAAACTGCAGGTCTCTCCATTTGGGAAATAACATGAAGACGCAGATCACAAATTGTAATAGAAGCTCCGGAAGCATGTACGAAATGTAAATCATCGATGTTGAAATATTCCTTCCTAAATTCGAGGCGCAAATGCACGTAAAGCGTGATGACCAAATTCACGACTGAGCACACCTTTGGAAAATATTTTTTTTAATTTTTTTATTTTTTAGTTTTTTTATTTTTTATTTATTTATTTTTTTCCCCCCAAACTTTGGAAACCGTGAAACGAAGCATTATGAAATGACACTATTCATACAACCTTCTTTTTCGTCTTTATTACTTCATGGATGTTTTTCATTACTTCACTTGCTTTTCTACTGCGGAACGCTTTAGACTTTGATAAATGGTTGTGAATTTCATACATTTTTACAAATGACTATTTTGTTGAAGCAGCAAGCCTGAGAAGTATATTTTCCAATACAAACTGTGCGAAATGCTTTGACAGTTTGATGTCATAAATATCTCTCACAGTGCTGATATAATATTTTTGCGAAATTTATCAAAGCTTGTTTGCCATCCGTCATATCAATAATGTAAAAACTAAAACAAAACTTAAAAAAGTAGTTCCAAAAGTGTTTGTTAATATCTTAGTTACAAAAAAGATTTAAAAACAAGCCAAATAAATTACAAAATTTAATAACTTACAAGTAGTACCGTTACAATACATCGTTCGACAATTTTTGCAACTCATAAATTACCTATAGCAGTTACGAACTTTGCGCAGCAACCAAAAAAATAAAGAACATCCAAAGGACTGCTGCAGTAAAGGCTTTGAAATCGTACAACGGTCAATAAACTCGCAACTCAGCAACAACACAATTCAAGAGCAGTAAAATTGCATGCAATGTGTTGATGTTGCTGCTTATTTTTCCTTTGCTTTGTTAACTGTTGCATTGTCAGGCCAACGTTAAGGTCACGAATACCCATCAATTGAATTGCAAATGTTGTTGTCTGCATTTTTGTTGTTATTAGCTGGTCACACGTCTACAAATACAATGTGTACTTTTCAAGCCACATCTTCAATTTAAAATATTTTTTTTTTCTTTTGTTTTTTCGTATGTTTTTACTTTTTTATGTTTCAGGTATTTTCGTTTGCCTGCTTTTTGTTTTTATTTCATTTTTATTATTATTTTATGTTTTCTGTTTTTATTTTTGCCCTCTATGTATAGTTAGTTGATTCGATTAGTTTCCATTTTACTTATTTGTTTTGGCACTTTTAATGGCCAGCAAGAAAAAGCAACAACAAATAATGGAGCTACCGCATAGTCTACATATTAGCCTAGCTTGGCTTGAATGCCTCGCTTCGGTTCGCTTGGCGGTCAACCAATTGGCCAAAAGCCAGACAGCTGAACAGGCGGAAAAACAGTTAGTACGACAGAGGCCATCGAATGTCAGTTTTTGTTTATTCAAGAGTTGTCATGAATGTTGTTGTTTTTGATTGCTAGTGTTGGCTAGTGTTGTTGCTGCTACCAGGAAAAACATTTGCGCTTGCTCACTGCAACAACTGTTTGGCAGCAAACGATTTACGATGCAGCCCAACAAGCGACAACAGCAAGAAGCGCATGCCTCTTAACACAATAAAAGAGCAACAACAACAACAACAGTAGCTACAGTAGACGTGCAAACATCGTGTTGATAGCTGAGTGACGTCTTGACATGTGACGCGCTGAAGTGCACTCGATGTCAGTTCGAATAAGGTACGATTTCGCCAACAGTTAGCCAGCTAGCGGCTCGGTTACAAAGCGTTTCTTCAAATTTTTCGGTCTTTCTGCAAATGACCTTTCCTGCCGCCGATCTCAAATATTGATTTTATTGTTGGTTTTAAAGTTTTTTCCATTGTTTTATTACGCTTTGGCGTGGAATTTTAATTAGCTGCGTAGATGGGTGTGTAGGAAAAGC
This sequence comes from Anastrepha fraterculus, assembly GCA_037575425.1. NCBI lineage: Eukaryota > Metazoa > Arthropoda > Insecta > Diptera > Tephritidae > Anastrepha > Anastrepha fraterculus. Next base: position 10,757 of record JAYXIM010055464.1, on the reverse strand, counting down.
CCCTTTTAAATTAAAAAAGACAAAAAAAATATGTATTGAAGTTTTCGAAACCCTCAAACCCAAAATAAATAAAAAAAATTACGTAACCAAAAAAAAAATTATTTAGGCACTTGAAATATTTTAAATTAAAAATATTTATTATGCAACAATTCGACTTTAAAATATTTCAATCTTGTCGCTTGGTGGCTTACGCATTTTAAAATTAAACAAAAAATTTATTACTGGTACTTTAACAAAAATATGCCGTTGTGAGTTGTATTTGTTTCTAATGTTAATTCAAAAAAAAAAAAAAAAAAAATTAGTAAACAAATAGTCAAAAAAAGTTTATTGCTTAAATTTAAATGAAAGTAAAAAGTGTTACTGCCCTTTAACAGCAATAAATTTATTCAGAAATTTATGTTTTTGGGTTAGCTCATAAAATTAGGCAATATTGTGACAACGCATTAAAAAATTTCAGCTCATAAGCATACGGATCATAAAAACGCATACACATTCGGGCAGTGGTTATTTGAGTAGATACTTTTTTATGAATTTTATTATATTGCTTATTTGCGTCAATGGTATCATATAAAAGTTAGTTTTTTACTAATTTTTTAGATAAGTATGCAGAAATGGCTGCAGGCTCTGAAGCTCAAGCGCGTGAAAAATTCATGGTGTTATCTATTAATAGTAATTCATTAGTTGAAAATATGATTTTGCCTTGTCCAAACTGGATAAGGAAGCAAAGCGAATAGGTCTGGTGGTGAACGAAGACAAAATGAAATACCTCCTGTCATCAGACAAACAGTCGGCGCACTCGCGTATCGGCACCCACGTCCATGTTGACAGTTATGATTTCGAGGTTGTAGAAGACTTCGTTTATTTAGGAACCAGCTTTAACACCGATAACAATGTCAGCCTTGAAATCCAAGGTAGAATCTCCCTTGTCAACATGTGCTACTTTGGTTTAAGTAGGCAACTGAGCAGTAAAGTCCTCTCTCGACGAATAAAACTTACACTCTACAAGACTCTCATCATGCTCGTCCTAACGTATGGCGCAGAAGCTTGGACGAGGATAACGTCCGATGAAGCGACGCTTGGAGTGTTTGGAAGAAAGATTCTGCGTGAGATTTTTGGGCCTTTGCACGTTGGCAACGGCGAATATCGCAGACGATGGAACGATGAGCTGTATGAGCGACATAGACATAGCGCAGCGAATAAAGATCCAGCAGCTAGGTCGTTAGGGGAAATGTCGTCGAATGGATACAAACGCTCCGGCTCTGAAAGTATTCGAAGCGGTACCAACGGATGGTGGCAGAGGAAGAGGTGGCCTCCTCTGCGTTGGAAAGATCAGGTGGAGAAGGACTTGGCTTCACTTGGTGTGTCCAATTGGCGCCAGTTAGCACGAGAAAGAAACGACTGGTGCGCTTTGTTAAACTCGGCCAAATTCGCGTAAGCGGTTATTGCGCCAATTAAGAAGAAGGTAGTGAATTGAAAACTTTGAAGCTATTTTTCTCAACATTTTGCTTTTTTGAGTTGTGTCATTATTGAAGCCAATGGGCAGCGATATGTACAGTAAAAAAACAAAGCAGCAAACGTCCAGCCCAGTATTTAAAGGCCTTTTTATGGCATATTCTAAAAGTACATCATCTTAAAAATATAAATTCAAACAATCATAAAGATCGGAGCACTAGAACGAACGTTACAGACTTCCACGCGCAAAATATCCATAAATGAAGTGCACGCAAAACTTTAGACGCGATTATCTCGAAGTCGTGTTTTTTGAAAATTATCGTCGCGGCTATCATTATTTATCAAAAACTATTTGACCGATTTCCATACACTTTTTTTTAATTATTCGAAGTTACAACCTCGTGAATCTGAGCGGTTCACTTTTTATAAATATTTGCATAGTTCGCTGGAATAATTTTTTTTTTAATTTTTCAACCCCCCAAAAATCGTTTTTTTGGGGCAAAGCGGTTTTCATATCGAGAAAAAAATTTTTTGGGTAAATTAACCCGTCAGATTCACTAAAAACATTTTTATACAATAATCATTTAATTTTTTTGATTTCACTTGAGCTGCTCATGCGCTACCGTGATCACCGCAAGCCTCTTTTAAAAAACAGCGTTTCGGGGGAGGGGCGATATCAACAATAAATAATAACATTTTTTAAAATAAAAACACCAAAATCTATTCTTCGAGAGTTACCCTTCAGTTCGACATATGCCTAAAGTTCTAAAACATATTTAAAAAAAATTATGACAATCGTCCATTTTTTCGGACTCACAAGGTATATAACCCCTTAAAGCTCTTTGCAACACTACGTGTAATGAGCTGCAATTCCATATTCTTATTGAGGCACCCTTGGGTATTAGCGCGACATACATATATTCAAAATTGTATGAAGATCTGGTCGTCAAAAAGATTTTTTCACGTTAGATACAGCATAGTTTGTCAAATACCACAAATGTTGAAGAAATTTAATCGCGCTTTTTCAAAGTGCGAACCGGGAAAAATAGCAATCGAGGCTAGTTTAGTCCAACAAAATTCGCTCGCGGAAGAAGCACCTCAAAGCAAATAGTCGCCTGTTTTTCGGAAAACCTGGTCATGTCGCGACTGTACCACTAGAGAAACTTAAAACAATCAATTCTATGCGATACACAACCATTTGTTTGCCAAAAGCTTCCGAAATATTACGGAAAATCAATCGCCGAAGACGAATCATCCCTCATCAAGACAATGCGAGCTTTCCCGTATCGGATCACAAAAGAGAGTGCTTGGGCATTTAAAAGATCGAATTATTGGGTAATTTGCCTTACAACCCTGATTTGGGACATAGTGATTTCTATTTGTTCCCGCACTTCAAAAATTAATTGCGAGTTCAACGTTTAAAGCAGCTATTGACGCCTTTAAGCAAGTGGTTTTGTGGGTATCTATTTATGCATGGCAAAAGTGCCATTAGGTCAAGCGAATGCAGAAGTGTATTGATTCCCAAAGAGAATATTTTGAAAAACAATAAAGCCATTTTCATTTTTATTTTACTGTGTTTTCATTATTCGGTTCAACCCTGGTATATTATAATTGGCGCGTACACCCCTTGGTTGAGTTTCTTTTTCAACTTTTTTCTATTTGCTTCTTGATGTTGTTCCACAAATGGAGAGATATACGGTATGACGCTTGCAAGCCATAAAAGGCATGTGACAAGTTTTTTAAGCCTAAAAGCAACCGCTATTAGAAAAATCCTTTTCTATCATGGGACGCCATGCACAGATAGAGAATTTTAAAATTTAGAGGTAAATTTGTTGAATTTTCCTAAATTTTGTACGAAGTTCGAGAGTTTGATATTTATGGTATTGGTGAAATATTGAAGAGAAAAAAAAATAAAATAATGAAAATACAAATAAAAATAATAATTATGTTCGATACTGTATGTATTTGTTTTTTATGGATAGCAAATAAAAAAGAAAATTTGTTTTATTGCCACCCACAAATTTGTTTTGTAGCAAAAAAATCAGACATATATTTCTTTTTTATATTTACCAGTGCCGCCAACGCTTTGAAATTTCCCATTGAAAACCATTGGAAAAGTTCCCTCTTCCGTAAATTTGGTTTGCTTGTACAAAAAATTTCCAAAAAAGAAGCTCTATGCTTTTCTAAATAAAAATTATTTAACAAAATGTCTCTAGTGACTTTGAAGATTTAATTTTTAACACCTTTTGGATTTCGAAAGATTTTCAGAGTCGGGCGTTGGCGGCAAGGTGGTAGGTTAGGTTAGGCTATGGTGGTAGTCGGTTTGTACGATCAACTCACTTAGACTGTACAGGTCCGTTGTGATACCACTGTGAGACACGTGAACGTCATTTATTTTTATTCGCGGAACCTTTTTGTGGCTCTTATGAAGGGCAAGTCCCATCCCTAGGTCAGACAGTTTCGTAAGAGAATTGAAATAATATATACCTAGACAACTTGCCCTCTGATTTTAGCTGAGGCTGGACAATTACAAGGGAAGGGCTCAACTGTTTCTTCTTCTTCCTCATCTCCAGAACTGCTACAATATACATGGGAGAAAACTCCTCGTCTCAAGGAATGCCTGTCAAATAGCCAATGACCGATGACGCAAGCCCCGACCTTCGAGATATCCTCTCTTGAAAGGTTGAGCAGTTCTTTTGTATGTTTCTTGTTTATTTGCGGTCACAGTAGGCTAGCCGTTACGCATGTGTCTTCATTTTCTTGGATAATGGTTTTCTTAATTATGGGCCTTTCCATAGCACCATTCTTTTACATCTAAGCGCCGAGGCGGTGGCCACGTGTTTCCCTACAAGATTTAGTGCTGGTAAAGTGATTAACACATCCAGCACGTTGTTTGGGGTAGCCTTTAAAGCATAAAAAAGCCATTTTACACCGACTGTTTTTTGCAAGTTTATAATGCTATGTTGACTTTATCTCTTTCCTCAATATGGAAGCAACAAATATATGTATATATTCGGTTGGGGAATAAGTTCGTAGCGTTTTTACCGAAGTCTTTTATTGAAAAAAAAAACAATAATTAAATTAATAAGTCTATTAATTATATATTCGCCGTTGCTGCTTACAACCTCTTTCCACCTCTCAACCAATTTGTTGATGCCGTTCCGCCAAATATCGCCTGGTCTGGTGTCAATGAATTTGGTTGAGCCAGTTTTTAAGGACCTCTTTGTTATCGAAGGTAACAACCTTCATATGGCTTAACAGAGATTGGAAGTGATGGTAATCGGTCGGTGTAAGGTCCGAAAAATACGGCAGATGCTGAAAGCCCTCTCATTCGAGCTCTTGAAGTGTGGCTTTGAAAACTTGTATTGTCGTGAAGGAGTATGGTTCGACAGTGTCGATCAAGTCTTCTAAGTCGAATAGCCGCATTCACGCGGTGTAGATGGACAATGTAGAGCTTCTTGTTGACCGTGACATTCTTTTCGAGCATATTTCTGTGCACCCTGCCCTTCCAATCCCACCATAAACATATCACGATCTTCTTTGCATGAAGATCCGGCTTAGCTCTCGGCTTTTTTTCGGTAAATCCCATTGAATGAAGGTGAATAATAATCGTTTTATGATTACAGTTCATTTTTCCCTCCAATTTACGACGGGTTTGGCGACCGTTCTCCTTCAACATGGATTCGAAACGTTCTTCGTCGAATTCAGAAGGCCTTCCACTGCGGGACGTGCCGTCGACGTCATTTTCGTGCTGTAGAATCGCCAAAGACACCTTCTCCATACACGTCGCAAATCTCCCGGGCTGCTTCGCCCACTTTCTGACCTCGATAAAAAGCAAAAAAGAGCTGGTGTCGAAAATGTTGATTTTTTCCTCCTGGGTATCAAATCCTGGTTGTCAAATTTTCTTGACCAAACTACAATTTTAAGTAGGTAAATTGTAGCGTCAAAATGAAAAAATTTTTTTTGGGTGTTTCGTGGTAAGAGTGGTATTCGAACCTGGTACCATATAAAACAATTCTTTGGTAGTCGCCCGATAGCGAGTGGGTGCCACAAAAACAAAAACGTAAAATATAACGTAATGAAATTCTGCGTAGGCAATTATTGAAATTACACCACCAGTATTACACGTCAATACAGAGTGGCTATGTTTTTATCGATGCAATTAACGCAGCTAACAATCGACAACTGTGAAAACACAAAGCCACTTGTAGTCTGTCAGTAGCGGCAAACAGACAATGAACGTTAAATATATATTAGTTGTTGCAACCAATATGTGGAGTGGGCATGTGTATGTGCGTTGGCAATGTGCTGTCACTTTTGACTCCTGCGCAACACAACAACAAGTGTACGTACATGCATGTGCGTGTGCTTGCTGACAGCCGTGAAAATGCGCGCACAGCAAATTACAACGCCAAACTGCGTGAAACGCACTGATCAAATGCCTCAAGCCATTTAGTAGTCTTGTTTTTGCTTACAGCCTCACAAAAGTCTTCTCAGATCAACGCATAATTTTAGAGCAATCATTACATGTTGTGTTTTTTCTCTGCTTCTTTTTGAGCGTTTCTTTTTGCAGCCATTAGAAAATAACTGGCGGCTGTAATTAGATTAAGCTTTTTTAATTTTGTTTTGTTTTTTAATAACTTCAAACTTTATTTATTTCTACATTTTATTACCAACTAATCGTTGCGTTAATTTGCCAAAATGCCTTGTAACCAAATCGGCTGCTAAGCCAGCGCATACAAATTGGTGCGCCAACCAACCAGCGAACCAGCCAGCCAGTTAGGTAGTCAGCAGTTAGCCCGCCTAGTGTCTACTTGAAAATTTATTCAATCAGTCAACGTGAAAATTATGACAGCCACAACAATAAACGCAGCATTGGCGATGCGTATGAGTCGCTCTCTTTCTGAACTCTTCATCTCGTCAAGATCACTAGCACAGCTGCAATTTTAGCTGCCATTGCCAGTCTTGCTAGGTATGCCTTGCTGTAGCTTTTACTCGTACCGTTGCTGCTGTTATTGTTGCTAATCTTGTGGCGTCAATTGCCGCCAATACACGTAATGACGACGACAACAACGCGAGACAAACTGGCAGCTGAAAGGCAGTCGAATTGAAGCGATCGATGCTATACCTACAGACATACATGTGTACGATATGCGTGAGACTCTATACATACTTACACATGCATACAAGAATGTATGTAAAATAGTATGCGCTTGACTGCTTGCTTGATTGGTTGATTGGTTGCTTGGTGGTTTCAGCTGAAATTGCTGAAACTGCTGCTGCTTATTGAAATTGTTGGTGGGTTGTATGTGTGTTATGACGTTGCTAACTCGCTGTTGATTTGGTGGGTTGCTGTTGTTGTTGCTACCTTTCTCACTGCTGTTGCCGTCGTTTGGTTTAAGGCCAAGGCAGATCGCTCTTTACACTTTAACAAGTTTGATGTATGCATACTTTTGCTCTTGTTACTTTTTTTAAAGTAGTTGATTTTTTGTGTTTTTATTATTTTTTCACTTGATATTTGCAAATTAAATGTGTACAGATTATTCGTAGGCACCAATTTTCATTCTCACGTGCTCTGTTAATTTCAGAAATTTTCGATATACACTTTGTTTTAATGATAAGTTTACTTTACTTATATTTATCGACCACAAAGGACCGATGATACTGCTATTATGACGGCAGCAGCAGATCTCACAGAATTTCCAAATACCTCCGGAGCGGGCGAAAATAAATCTTTGCTTGTGACCCTTGCCACATGGAAAACCACTTGCCCACAAATCAATTTAAACCGCACTGCAATCCCGTAATGCGATAGTGCCAAACACCTATGCATTCATTGAGATAAACGGCTTACGTGAAAAATGCGTATCCTTGCCAAAGGAAAGTTCTGTGATCAATATTTCGAAACATGTATTGGTTGTTCAACCGTATATCGTCCGTCTCAATGGAAAACCAGTTTATTCTTTACAAATCTGTGCTTAAATCAGTCTGAACTTATGGATTCCAACTGTGGTGCACAGCATCAAATTCAAACATTGAAATTCAACTACGTTTTTAGTCCAAGACCTTACGCACCCTGGTAAACATTCCGTGGTACGTGACGAAAGCCTTAATTCATCGGGACCTAAAAATTCCTTTAATAAAAGAGGAAATACAAAATTTAACAAGCAAATACCGAGATCGTCTCAATCATACCAATATTAACGGGTCTGTATTCTCATGTCATCATTACGTGACTTTTTAAGGTTGAGGTAAAACATCAGCTCGTCTAAGAGCTACCTATAAATGTTAAAGGTGTTTACTAGAAAGGATATTTCATAGGAAATATAACTTTAATATTTAAATCAGCGTCACTTTTTAAATTAATTCTAATATTAGTTTAAGGAAAAAGAAATTCACTATTTTTGCGTACAATTTTTGTGCAAATGGCTTAAATATATTCTATGGTCGATTTTGTAGCGATTCTAGACTACTAACATTACGGTCAACTTCGAATATTTCTGTAAATTTATTGACATTTTCGACGACGAGCCTGCCTATGCGAAGCGGATTTTTAACATCAAAAGTGCCTCAACGGAATCGACGAAACCAAAATTGGACCTAATTAGCTGTTACAGTATGGGTACCATAAATACCATTTACAATTTCATCGGCCTGGCTTGCATTTTCTCTCGCCTTTATCAAAGAAAAACTGCGAAATGTACCGAATTTTTAAAATTTTTTTTTAACACCCTGTAACTCACAACTAAATGAAACAAACAAAAAACGGCAACAATTTTTGACAACGAGCATAAACCTTTAAGGGGGGAGCCTGATTTATAAGGTCAAAAAAATAATTTTTTTTTTTCGTTTTAAGCGATTCCAAATATATTTCAGAATATTCACACAAAGTTACAGAGCCTAATTCTCAATATTTCCGTAGATACAAAGCCAAAGGTAGGCGAGCGTGAGGTAGTTACGCTGCGACCGGACAGCTATAGTACAAACTTTATCTTCTCTTCTCGACTTTTCATTTTTATGATTTCTTTGAATTGGTGTACATGAATGAAAAAAAACTAATGAACCTTTTGAAATGAATCATAGCTTGTTCCCTTCAGTACTAAATTCTCTTCTATTTGAACTAACAAAATAGATAAAAAAAATTTTTTCAAGATTTGTATACCAAGTTGAAGTGATTTTTTTTCCATAGAAAGGCATTTTTTTCTTCAAAACCTCCAAAAAGTAGAAATTTTGGAATTTCTCTCAGTTTTCTTAGTTCATCTAGAATAAAAAATCATGATAATTAGAAATTCATTTGAATTTTTTGCTTTAGATTATAATTACGAGCTGTATCTTGTACGCCAGTTGGAAACTTCAGCGTTGCAGCGCTCTACTAATTTCTATGTTAAACATTTTTTCAACTTATTTTAACCAGTACAAAAATTTATTATCCTTTTTAAATGTTCATTAAAAGATAGAAAAAACTTTGCAGTGCTAAATTAATTTTTTCCTTAAAGATTGAGCAAAGAGAGCAAAGAGATGCAATTTTTAGACCTCATAAACCGGGGAGCCTGGTTTATTGATCGATACTTTACGAGATATCTTTCACTACAGTCATTTAAAGAAAAAATAATGGATTTCTTTTTCCCCAAACTAATATTATATTCATCCCATAATCATGTAAGAAACAAAAACAGATGTAGATGTTTTATTTTTTTTCAAATTTATTCTACTTCCTGGTTTATAAAAACGTAAAAAAAATAGTTTTGCATTCAAATAAAATATAAGCAATGCATACTACAGAAACTTTATGTTTGATCTGGTGAAATGTAAACCCGTTTTTTTTATAACTGAATATTTCCTCTCTCATCTGATATATTATATGAATATGCAAGGTGGCGCAAAATTAATCACCTTTTCAAAAGATTTACAATTTTTTCTAATGACGTGGTATGACAATCATATTTGACGTCTTTGAACTAGACAGCTGCAGTATACAAACAGATAAGCAATGCAGCGCTTAGATGCCAAAATAATGATTTCTATCACTCGAAATAATTTTTTTTCTTTTGTAATACAAAAACAAAGTCTCTTTATGCTCGAAATGCTCCTATTACTAGAGGCCTTATTGAGTTTAATACAAAAAATTTCTAAATTTCTTCAGATAGACTTTTCATTTTCAATAGATCAGCTATTGAAATTTTTGAATATTTATTATAAATAATTTAATTGTATTTTCTTTTTTAATGCCTATCAACCTTAAAATATATTCACTTAGCCTCCAAGTATAAGAATTTATTATATTCATTGGCTTAATAATTAAAAAATAAAATTGAGTGATTAATTTTGCGCTACCTAAGCCCTTTGAAACATTAAAGTCTTTTAAAAAATTTAATTGGTGAGAAATTGAAAAACTGAGTATGCAGCTAATCCATAGTTTCACGTGTATAGGATAATTTTTGTCGCTCGGCTTAGTAAATTAATTTCTTTAAACATTTTTTGAAAATTAAGTCATTGAGATCTCACTCCCTGTTATTCCTCAAAATAAAGCTCTTGTCAACTCAGGTTCAAATTCAGGCCAAACACCTAACAGAAGTGCACGCGCCAATTATTATTTATTTGTTTTTTTACTTATAATTGAAAAAAGCACTGGTAAAACTACATTTACTAGAGCCTTGAGAAAAACTTGATTAAAGTGTTAATCTCATCAACCTGGCTTAATGGGCAGAACTTCCCTAGGCTCTATCTCCTAATACTAATACTAATTGACTTCAGACTATGGGTGAGTATTCTAGGCATTTAGTATTAGTTTAAAGTGTTACAAAAACTGAATTTTCAAATCCTTACAACCCCTTAAAATCTCCCAACTTAATCATCTAACAACAAATCAGCCGAAAAAATATTATTTGAAATAAAAACAAAAAACATGCAAAGCAAATCGGCAATAACAACCTTAATGACGCAACGGTGCGTGCGGCAAACACTTGACAGCTAATTAGCTTGTAGCTCAATAAAAGCGCAAAAGAATTAGGCAAAACCTCATGCAAATTTGGCAAAAAACTACGCCACTAGTTCGTAGTTATTAAGCAATCAACAAAAATGAAGAAAAAACGAGACATTTGCTATACGTACGAGTGCATACATATTTAATTGCACTTGAGGAGTCTTTCAGTAAAACGAAAATGTGAATGGAGCTACCTACAGAGTAAACAAAAAAACTTTCGTCACATGCATACTAATCGCCAATGTGTGCATATACATATTCGTATACATACATGTATGTGTGCACGCATACATATGCATGTTTGGCTTTAATTACTTGTAAA
>JAYXIM010055461.1:0-17314 GCA_037575425.1 Anastrepha fraterculus | reverse complement strand
TCGTTGCGAAATTCAACAGTCCATAAAAACTGTACTCAAAATCTGACGCCATTGTTCATTCCATTACATTGCTTGCCATATTTTGAAAATCGTATAATTTATGCGCGTTTTTGAAATGTGTGAAAAGTACACAACTGCACTACGCTTACTTAAGCAAAAACTTAAGTGTACATATTTACTTTTAGTTAAAGCTGTACTTTCTAATTGTAAAAAAGTTTACTGCCTAAGAAGCAATTACAAAAATCACTTCAGCAGCAACAACAACAAGAGTTAGGTGCACTTGTATATTTCGTATTTTTCTGCTTCGGTTTTAATGAGTGTTTAGTATAATTTGGTTAATGGCTCATTGGTTGCACGACTATTGCTGCTGCGGCGGTGGCGCTGGCTTTGTTGCCCGCTGTCACTCACCCAAATTGTCGGGCATTGCCACCACAACTACTCGTATTTAATCACAGTATCCAACGGTCAAGCGGAGTAGAGATTTCACATACATACATACGTAGACATGTACGGATATGCATATTTGTTAGTATGCGTGTGCTTTAGTGGAATATCTCGAATCGTCTGCATGCTTAAGCTGTTGGTTGCGCGCACTTTTGCTATCAGCCAGCAGCAGAGTTGCCAATCCTCGAATCACTTTTAAGTACGCCCGTAAGTCAACTAAGTGAAGCGAACTGAAGTGAAGTGAATTAAGGCATAGTATATGGGTGTATGTTTGTATGTATGTAAGCAGTTGCAGCTTAATTGGCTTTAAAGAAGCGAACTCGCTCGGCTCACTAGAAACATAATAAATAGGCGTCAAATGAAAAGTGAAAGACGAAACTGAGGTGTGCCCCTACGCTAATGCTATTACTCGTACTTGTATTTATCCCACTTTGCCATTTTTTTGCTATGCTTTGATTGCGGCGCTCTTTACTTCGGCCATTTACTAAATGGCTGTAAAACTTGCTGCTTTACTACCAATTTCCTGTGTAAGTTGGGCAATGATTTTCTAAATTTTATTTTTTATTTATTAAGTATTTATTTTAACTAATGAAAATACCACTTGGAAGAAGCTTAGCAAGCGGCATTCGTTAAAAGTTAAGTTTTGCGAAAGCTTTCGCCAGTTCATAATATAACTTGGCATAACAAAGCGTATTTGAAACGAGATAATTTTATAGATGGTCATTACCCTAATGAAAACAACTTAGTATGGCTTAAAGAAAGTGTGCGAAAGAAAAGATTTTTAATGATTGGAAATGTAGGCAATTAGAAAAAGAAAAATAATTATAAAAATAAAATAAAAATTCAAATATTGTTAAGAAGAAGAATAAAATCGCTGTGCAAGAAACCTTGATGAAACAAAAATCGTAACAAAATCCCAGAAGGATTTTTAGCCTGTAAAAGTTGGTAATTTTTAATTCGAACCCCATATTCATATGTTATAGTAAGTAGTTGGCCGTCTGGTAGCCGCATATACCCCATTGTATAATTATAAACATTACAATTTTTTATATAAAAATATACTTCACATAACACCGAAAAACTTTATACAAATTTATAGAAAAACTTTTGCAAATAAATTAAAGATTTTAACCAGATTTTGATTTTCATACTTAGAGCATATTTTAAGTTTTTCGAAATTTCATCAAAATTTTAAACTTTTTAACCTGAATTTTCAGAATTTTTTTAGGTATACAGTTCACCAAACTTTTTCTTAATATATTCAATAAAATATATAAATTCCTATACTTTGTATTAAGCAAAATGAATTAAAATAAAAACTTCAAGTTGCTTATGTTTTCATCATCGGTCGCATATTTTCCAAATTATTTAGGTTTATTAGAAGCCTTGACCATAATAGTTTTCTGACAACAAATTTTAAGTTAAATCAAAAATACTAATTGAAATGCATTTTCTTTTGAATAAGCCATTGTTTGCATATGGAGGCATACATGTACACAAACAAATGTATACACTACACTGTTAAGCAAAAACAAAATTTATTCTGTGAGTAAACAAATTTAATTACCAGCTGATACATCTTGGCACAGATAACTAAAGCAGAAGAGCAATGGTGTACAAACCTGTAAAGACATAAAAATAGGCTTAGTTAAAAAAATATTCAAAGCTTAGTTTAGGATATGCACATATATTATATAATTATTGAGAGGTGTTTCTAGCTAATTAAGCTATTAAAAAAGTATTTTATGATTAAAAAACTAGCTAGCTAAAAAACGTAAATCTACAACGCCAGTTATAGCAAAAAGCCACAACCTTCACAGTGAAGTCAAAATTTTAATGAAGTTCAAACTTTCCCACCAGATGAGTAATGAATACGAACTGGTTTATGTTATGTCGTTAAGCATCTTTAGGTAAAGACTTCGTTTGTTATGTTTTGTTGTACTTTTTGCAGCTAAAATACATTGAAAAGGGCCAAAGTCTAGGCAGTAACTGAACTCAAACCAAAATCAAGATAACATCATTTTTAATGAGGAAAGTAGAAAATGCATTACTTGCCAATACAAAATTGGCTATTTAAAGAGGAAACAGCGGGCAAAGTCCTAACGCGCCAGTGGAAGAAAATTCATGTTCAAAAAAAAAAAAAAAAAAAAAAAAATAAAACAAAAACGCGTTGAAATTTATCAACTGTTAATAAAAACAAATTTTCAGGACGAAAATGACTTTTGGCGAACATTTTTCATGTCTCATATGGCACATGTCTCTCTGAATGAAGGCTCATACTAGTATTGTCAATTGCATGCTGCCGACAACTTTCAATTAATTGAAGAACAGTCTCTCTTTATGACCAAAACGTCGATATTAGCGCGAATTACTAGATGTACATGCTTTTCAGATATTCTTTTACTACGCAATGACCTAAACAATTTAAATGAGTTGAGTATCAAAAATAAGTTATCGCTTAACATAATAAAGACTTTTCAAATGACCCTGCCGAAACTCAATATCGTATCGCCACAAATGAATTTTTTGCAATAGCACCACTTTACCACTCTTCAATTTATATTTCACAATCGCCAAGTATTTATCGATGGCGCGAATCTACGAGAAATTCGGTGGGCTTAAATCAATTGGCCGCCGTAGCCGAATGGGTTGGTGCGTGATTACCATTCGGAATTCACAGAGAGAACGTTGGTTCGAATCTTGGTGAAAGCAAAATTAATAAAAACATTTTTCTAATAGCGGTCGCCCCTCGGTAGGCAATGGCAAACCTCCGAGTGTATTTCTGCCATGAAAAAGCTCTTCATAAAAGCCATCGGCCGTTCGGAGTCGGCTTGAAACTGTAGGCCCCCCATTTGTGGAACAACATCAACACGCACACCACAAATAGGAAGAGAAGCTCGGCCAAGCACCTAACAGAAGTGTACGCGCCAATTATTTATTTTTTTTTATTTTTTAAATCATTCGATACTGCATGGACATTGTTGCTCCGGGATAATGGATGAAGAGTGGTGACGAATAAATAGCGGACATATTGTTTCAAACTCACATTGATATAAATAGCTGACATCATTGTTGAAGAAGTCTTGAACGACCTGATTTATAAGCAGTTTTACTTCAGAAAGCATAGCCACGTTTGGGTATAATGTAAATTGTAGCTTTTTCTGCCTAGTGCAGGACATTCACAAAGAATAAGTGCTGAATTTTCATTATCCGTTTCACGGTGAAGATCACAGAGCGACCAATTTTGTTTAAGTTACATCTCTGGCTACAGTGGCCTGTAAAGTAAAAAGTCTTAAGCCTACTCTGCTGAATAATTTATCAGAAGTTTTTCTGTCCAATGTTAGAAATTGTATTCAACGAATTTCTCCTCCTCCTACTTTCTGAGAAATTCGTTAATGCGGCCTTTTGTAAAATCGCAGAAAGGCTTAGGACCAATTAGAGCCATGTTTAGCCCTTTTTTAGCCAGATGATCAGTGCTTTCATTAACTTCATATCTCACATGTTCAGGAACCCAACCTAATAATACTGTGTTCAACTTCCCTAAGGTGTGAAGAAGGTTCAGGCATTTATTTACCATTTTTGAGGTGACTACAATTACAGAGCGGCTTTCGAAGTTGCCTGACTATCTGGAACTATGCACATGTGTGTTCCTCTCATTTTTCTACGAAGACAATCCCTCACACATATCTCGATGGCACGTATTTCAGCCTGGAATATTGTTGGGTAAAAACCCATTGGAATTGATTTTTTTTTAATTTAGGCCCATCGAATGGATGGATCATGTTCAACTATCTCCTAATTTCGACCCATCAGTAAACCGTATCTGAGAACCAGGTTTGAAGTAGATATATATTTTTTTCTTCACGCCGTGAATTCATTAAAAACAACTTGAAAGTTCCTGAAGAGAGCAACAATATTTTAACAATTTTATAAATGAGTGAAAACCATTAATACTTTTTTTAGGTGTACATTTTTCCACACGGTTTCTCACATGAAGTCCCCCTCAAGGGCTAACTCAGGTTAGTGTCGTTCGAAGCTCTCCCGTAAACGCAACTAAACAAAAATGAGTGAGAAGTACGCGAAGCGTTTTGAGGCGGTATTTTTATGCACGCATTCGAAACGGCCGAAATTATCTTACGCTGCGGGTGCAAAAGCGGTCAAAAAATCAAAAAAGTTTGTTGTGATGTGGAATCAGCGGTATAAGGTGTACAAAAATGTTGATGAGTTTTCCGAGTGCGGCTTGAAGCGAGTGACGACAAAAAAGCAGGATAAAGTGATCGTCCAACTTTTTAAGCGGGGCCCTTGTTTGTGACTACGCCAAGCACAATCAGTTCTTTCTAAAAGGGGAATAGATGGGAGTATAAACACCATCGAACGACAACTGAAGGAGGCGAACATATCCAACCGTCCCACATCATCAAAACCACTACTCTCAGAAAAATACATTGAGCAACAACAAAACAAGAAAATGGTGTCACAGTAATGGAGTGGCCTTCCCAGTCCCCAGACGCCAAACTCCATTGTAAATGTATGGCGAATTATGAAAACGCATCTTACCGGAAAGCCAGTCCACGATTTAAGGCAACTCGTGCGAAGTTCGGAAAATGTGGTCCTCTTTGTCGACGAGTTACACAGAAAACCTAGTTCAAAGCATGCCAAGACGATGCTAGGCTATACTCGACAGCGACTCGTAGTTTTGTACATAATTTTATGTAAAAAAATTAAGTATTATATATCTTTTATACTTCAATAATAATTGCGGTTCCCTTTTTCTGACACAGGCTATATTTGCTTTGAAATTTTCTGAAAGGTTTACTTAGTTTGCTGACATTTATTTTCAGTAGAATAAAAGAAAATAACTGTTTTTTGTGCTTTCCTTTTAACAAAATTAGTCTTAAGTAAGTAGAAAAGTAGTTTGCAAATATGCACGGCAAATTTTTTTTTAATTTTTAGTCGAAAATGGTTAAGTATTTCTTGCTTGTCAAGTAATATCCCACATGCAACCATTTGAATTCGCATCCCAACCCACCAGTGCTGTAACATGCAACATTGTAGCTGCAACAAGCTTTCAAGTCTGCAAGTGTTTGCTTTAGTTTTTTCTTTCACATCGCTTTTGTGCTTCAAGGTCGCTTTGCTTTCGTAATAACAACATTTCAACCTGCACCAGCCAAGCCAAGTGTGTTCCAGTCAGGTTATAACAGCCGTGTAAAAGGCACAAAATCAAAAAGAAATACATACAGAAAAACTGCAACATAGCCAATTTTCGCTTGCAACTCATAAGCAGGAACATCTCTCTTCATTACTTTGTTTATTTATTTCTTGCTTATTTCTTGTGTGTCTACCAAGTGCCATGACAACTTTTCTTTAACCGTTTATGGGGGTTTTTCAATAAAATACTATATATGAATACTTTTCTTCAATTCATGAATACCTTGCATGTCTTCCTGTTGCCACTAGGAGATTAAGTATGCATAAGTCACACGATCGTAGCGACTTTTTGAGGCTGCCGCCAAGTATACCGAAAAAATTATAATGTAAAGAGATAAAATTTGCAAATAAAAGGAAAAATACTCCAAACAGCTTTTACTTATTATCTTCTGCTTCTTCTAATTACAATAGCACGAGCGCTTACTTATAAAGAGATTTCCAGACTGCACCTGTGGGCGTGCAAGGTGTCATTGAACTTTTCCAACTGCCAACCACCGTTACCAGTGCCAACAGTCAGGCGAAATGCAGTTTTTATACATTACATTTTTTTGCTGAGCACTGCTTATCTTTATCGTCTGCGCATATCACCTTTTATTACCCATTTTTTCTCCCTGAACTTTAACGCTTCATTTTTATTGCAACAGGCTTCGTGGAGCATCGTTTTTTTTATACGCAACAGCCGAGTTTTTATCATCATTTTTTCTTCTTCTTCCTTAATTTTTTATTACTACATAATGCGCCGCAACGACAGTGAAATTATTGTTGTGATTGTGTTTATGGTTGTTAATGATGTGACTGTTTTTGCCACTGAAGCAGCCACTGTGGATGAGCCTCTGCGTAGCATTTTCTCGTTATTAGTACCAATATTGTTGTTGCTGTTGTAGTTCTTATTATTCATTTCCCTTATTCGCCATATTGCGTTCATTTTATGTATTGCAATGGGTAGTGGTGTAACCTTGAATGAAGGTGAGCAACCTCAACTCAAATACGATCGCAGGCGCAGTGACTCTAATTGTAACAAAAGACTTTCGTAGCGAACCTGAGTTGGAATGCGCTGAGGAAGGTGGCGGCGAGAACGGTGCCGGTAGTGGACACATGCAAGAAAATGTAACTGTTTAATGTGATAAAAATGTAGATTATGTAAGTGGGAAAATGAAATGTAGAAACAATGAGTTTCTTCCGGTCACGCGAATATGGAGCAAAAAGGTAAATATAGCAGGCGAATTAAGAGGCTATGGTGAGACAATTGTAAGGGACTTAGGAGTTGTGATATGACCATGATAATACAATGCTGAATTTTTTGTTTCTATGCATTTGAGTTCGCTAAAATTTAGTAAATTTGTTTGTTGTATTTTGTTCTAATAAAATGAGTTTGTTTATCACATGAAGTTAGAAGTTACTCAGTAAATGCTATTGGGAAATGGGAAATCGGTTCACACGGCATATTCTTTCATTAGGGTGCGTAGCGCTATTGCTTGGGAATAAGTCTTAAGAGGATGTATAATAGTTCTTCAGAGAGTAACTATAGCTTCAAACGCTTTTTACTACAGTTGGATTGCCAAATTAGTGACGTTCTTAAAATTTGTATTAATTCATTTTATAATGGATTCTACACATCTTCAACAACATAATTTCTATATTTTTATTGAACGAAATTCTGCACAGACTTGGAAGACTAAAATAAGATAAAAATCAGCTCTCGATTTAGTCCGTTACTGTATTATTTTATAAAAAGTGTTTTAAAAAAGATGACTAATTGAAAATATTCCGGAAGAAATTTGTTTTTTATTTTGTCCCCTTCAAAGTTATCTTCCATCGCGCTACATAAAATACACTCAAGCTACCGCTTGCTATATAAGCACAGGTTTAAAAATAGTTAATGTTTCTTATCAAAGAACCAGACCATCTAATTCCTAAGTAGAATCGGTCACTGGATCCGAAAAGCGCGCATAACCAGCTTTGTTTTGCAAATCGTACGATTTGAAATCGGTGTACCGAATAGAGACTTCTAGAAACACATCTTTTACGTCATATCCAACCATCTAGTACCGAAGTATTGCCCTTTTGCAGAACATACCTGCATTTTTTCTGTTATATATTACTTTTCGTTACATCGCAAAACAACGCTTTAGATTGAAGAAAAATAAGGTAGATCACAATAATTTGTAATACCTGTATAATCCATTAACCAATTTTCAGTGGTATATCAAACTAAAGGTAATGGAATTTCCTTGCTTAATTTTATATTCCAATTATACATTTTCAAGATATCTGCAAGGTGGAGCAAAATTAATCATCCCAAAAATGATTTTAAGTAATGGAACTTTTTATTTTGAGCTTTACGCGCTCCATTGTTTGTCTGTTCATATAATCCGACAAAATGTGCGAACGAAGAAAGCTGTAAGTGTAGTAAACCCAATTCTTAAACCGCAAATAGTAACTAATAGTAGCAGAAGAATTGAGTATTAGAATGTAGGTATCATGAAAAGTAAGAAAACATTTTAACTATAAAACATTTTTTAAACGATGTTGCCACTTATTTATCAATTTAAAAGGTATTGTAATTGCCTTATAATATAAAGTATGCACATTAAAATAAAAAAAATGTCAACTAAAAATAAAAATAATTTGCTTTTCCCTTTGAAAGATTTATTGTTGATAAGTGTTTTATAAGTGTTAAATACATTAAATGTTTTATTTTGTACGCGAGCACAACCGCGGGCGCCAGGGTACGTTGTATAAGTACGCTAAATCATATCATTTGCCCTTACTTGACTTAAAATGCGCTTATGTAACATATCAAATTCAATCTATTAACAAAAATTGCTTACTGAAATTGTAAAATAAAAGTAAGTGAGTAAGTGGCCAAAAAAATATGCGGAAATTACTTCAAACGCTACAACACGAGCAGCATGTGAAAGTGAGTGCATTGAAAGCGTATAAAAATTGAAAAATGCAAATTTTCCGCATACACTACTTAAAATTGACTCACTAAAATGCGGAGCTGCTGTCGCCACCTATGTAAGCGTACATACAGAAAGTATTAAAAAGTAGTAAAAATGCAAAATTAAGGCATGACTAAAAGCTTTTGCCAACAAAATGCCATTTTCCGCTTTCAGAAGATTTTTCCCTCTGTTTTTCCAGCTGCAAGTTTGTGGCTTAAGTCTTTCGTTATCATTCCTTTTAACATCTTTGGTTTCGCTAAACAGGGCGTGTCAAAAGTCACATGTGCGCTGCTATAGCAGGAAAATGTCAGATTTACTGTGTAGGACAAGCATAAGAGGCGTGCACAAGCGGCAAATAGCTTCCAACGGCGGGCGTTGACACAAGGAAATAAAAATATTTAAAAAAAATGTTGGGCTGTACGTTTGCTGCTGTAGCGTGTGACAGTATTTAATATTTCATGGGTTGACAAAAGTGCAAATTGTGGTTTGAAAAAGGAGGAAAAAAATGAGGTGATTATATGAAAGTAAATGAAGGGAAACAGCAAAAATAACACCGAAGTAAGGCAGTGTGAAAAAAGATACGCGGTAAATGATGAAAGTACGAAGTATACTGGCAGCCGATGTCGCTTAATTTGCGTGCTAAGGCTTGGGGTTCAACTTGTTGGCGAAAAATAATTATGTCACAAACCGTAGTTTTTGTATTTGAGTATTTTGCTTACAAGTAATCCTACTTCACCGCAGCTTCCGTTTTGTTTTCATTTCGAAACTTCCAGTTATGTTTTTGAAAGGTCAACGTTTCAATGCTTAACAGGGCTCTGAATTTGAATTGTCGCACACAAAATTCTTCAATTGCACGAAAAAAGTATGTCAAAAATCTCCTTGAATTAAATGAAATGAAACTTGTAACAATTAAAAAAAATTTTAACATAAAAAATTTAACATAAAAAATTTTTTTAATTAAAAAAAATTTTAGTCTCCTATATCTCGAATGAGGCATATTTGACTGTAATTGAATTAAAATTCATAGAGTTGTGTGAGTTTTAAGATTTTATTTTTGTTTTTTTTACTAATTTGGTATGTAGGTATAACTGACGCTGAATAGAAATTAGGGCGTGTTTTTAAGCGTTATTATACATAGATACATAATATATGTATACTTATTGGAGTATATACGGGATAGTTTTAAATCATTGTGTGAAATGTTCCTTGGGCAAAACAAGAGCTCTGATTATGTTGAAAAAATGAAATGCAATATGTCCATCAAGATACACTTCCTGTACTCACATTTGAATTTTTCCCGGAAAATCTGGACCAGATGAGCGATGAATAGGGTGAACGATTTCACCAGGGAATAGGAGTCATCGGAAAACATTTTCAAAGGGAAGAACTCCATCAACATGCTTGCTGATTATTGCTGGTCCTTGAAACGTAAAACAAGTGATGACTCTTACAAACGGAACAGGTCTAGCAAACATTTTTGAAATCAAGATTAGTTTTTCCAGACATCTTTTAAAATTTTAAACCTGTACTGTTTCGTACTGTTCTATTCCGTTCAGTAAGGATATGTTCTGTTTTTTTCTGTTTTACAATATACTGTTGTTTAACTTACTGTTCTGTAATGTACTGTACTATATTGTAATATACTGTACTATAGCGTACCATACTGCAATGTAATGTACTTTACTATACTCTTATGCGTTTTTCAGTAAGAGCGCTTCAACTTTTTTTTTTAATAAAACACAAACGGTTTGACTTTTTTAACTAATTTTTTTTATATTATCGAGTTTGAACATATAAATTTAAGTATGAAATTCGATTTCTTTTGCATGACCACCGCGTGCACGTTTTACGAAGTCCAATCGTTGAGCCCAATTTTCGACCACTCTTTTGCATAAATCGGCCGAAATTCCAGCAATTTCGCGTTCAATATTGGCTCTGAGCTCACAAATCGTCGCCGGCTTGTTATTGTAGACCAATGACTTCACATAACCCCAAAGAAAATAGTCTAGAGGCGTCAAATCACACGAGCGCGGCGGCCATTCGACCGGTCCATTTCTGGAAATAAAGCGCTCATCGAACTTACTCTTCAACAAATCAATTGTAGCGTGTGCTGTGTGGCTTGTGGCCCCGTCCTGTTGAAACCACATATCGTCTAAGTCCATACCATTCAATTGCGGCCAAAAATAATCGTTTATCACGTCGCGGTATCGATTTCCATTCACAGTAACGTGGCGATCGTTCTCGTCAACGAAAAAATATGGGCCAATTACGTCGCCGGCATGTAAACCGCACCAAACAGTGATTTTTTCGGGATGCAACGGTGCCTCATGAATCACGTGTGGATTGCTTTCTGCCCAGTAACGCATATTTTGCTTGTTGACAAAGCCATTGAACCATAAGTGAGCTTCATCACTGAAGATGATTTTTTGGCCGTAATGCTCTTAAAGTAGCAGCAACAGAACGATTATTTTCATAAAAAATTTGCACGATTTGCAATCGTTGCTCAAGTATGTAGCGTTCCATGATGAAATGTGTACTAATGAAGTTTACAAATGACAAGCGAAAAATAAAAAATGTGGCGTCGTTCGCCCTCGCTATCGGAAAAAAGTTGAAGCACACCTATTGAAAAACGCTTTATTATGTGCTTATAATGACACCTGTTATCATTTTCATGCTTCGAAACGCGCCCTTATTCCCATTTAGCGTCAGCTATACGTACATACAAAACTAGTAAAAAAAAATGAAATCTTTAAACCCACACAACTCTATGAATTTTCATTCAATTACAATAAAATATAGCTTATTCGATGCAAAATTAGATTTACTATAATAATAGTGTACTAAAAAAATCCTCAATATCGGATAATATCGTAAAAATGATGTCAAAGTTGAAAAATGGAGAAAAAAACAAAAAATTCCAAAACCTTACAACTACAGTCTCGGCAGTTTTCAATTTAAAAAAATTATGAACACACTGTCAAAAAGGCTTGTTTTTGTTCTTTCGAACTAAAAAAAAATTAGAAATCGGATGGAAATTGGCGAAGTTAGCATTGATTGTTCCCATCAACCTACTGAAAAATGGTTTTTGGCCAAAAAATTATATTTTGGGGGTGTATTGGAAATTTCTCCTATACCATTTTTTTTTAGTTTTTCTATACCTACAAGCTGTGCTAGGTCTCCATAAAAGTAAAGTTAGTTTTTTTTTGTTACACAGTGTTATATAATAAATCATATTATAAAAATGTTAAAATACATAGTAGCACTTTACTTGTGGAATCTTAATTCATACGAAAAATTATCTCCCTGGTGTCATGATCGCCTAGCCATATTCATTGCGTACACAAAATAAAAGTTGACATTCTGCTAATAGCGCTTAGTTGGTGATAAATTGTATTTATTAATTTTTCGGCACGCTATAAAAAACTATCAAAATTTACATTTACCCAAAATTCCAAAAAAGTAAAACGAAAAAAAAAAAAAAACAACAAACGGAAACGGCCGGTTACAGCACAACTTCAGGTGGTATTGAGCAGCTATTTTGCAATAAGAGGGGCGCAACGACAACATTTTTGGCTGCAAATGTATTCAAGCATATTTTTGTGAATACATTTTTACATACTTAAAAATGTTTGCTATTTTTACCAACACAAACAAAAACAAAAACTATCCTCGAATTTACATATCTAACACTTAACGGCAACTGTAAAGTACGCTTAACTATGCATTAAGGAAAATTAATACACTAATTATGTATAAGTAAGTAGTAAATTAAAAAACACATACACAGACACATGCATACAACCGGGAAACTGGATGCCATTAGTTGTACGGCGGCTGTGCTATTAGCTGTCTGATGATATTGGCAATGGAGTCATCAAAACTAGTAATTGATTTCAACACGTTGGCAACCAGCGAGCGCCAGTATTAGCAGAAGTAATGGAGCCATCGTCAACCTTTCGAAAAACGATGCAAAACAAATCAATTCAGAGGCGCAGCAGTCAATGGAGTCAGTGCCACCGCCACCAGTGTCTGCAGCCGAGCAAGGCGAGGGAAACGAGAAATACTACATGCCTGCATATATGGATGGATAAGTCTATACATACCCAACAACAATAGCCCTTCATAATCGGTCAAAGCTATTAATTAGTTTTAGTTAAGCGTTTAATTGCTTTTTATCTTTGCACAAAATGAAATATGGCAGCTCATGCCACAAGTATTTTGCATATTTTTGATTTTTCTTCCAAAAAATTCCACAAGCTTTATGGCTTTTTTAGTCAATCGAGTACTGAGATTATTTCATTTTACATATATATTTTTTATTGTGATCTCGCGTTTTGCCTTATCTGGATAAGTCCACTAATGACTGGGTACGAGTATGTGTGTATGTGCGTTGAATTTAGCGAGGTTAAATGCAAATTTAATTAAAAGCTTTTGAAATCTATTTCTCAGGAATGTGACGTGTTTTTGAAAATGCATTTGTATGGATTTGTAGAAAGTTTCTGTGCATTTTTGTACTATTGGTAGCCCATTTATTTAATTGTAAAAAAGTAAAATTATTTCGCTTCAGTCAAGTGCAATGTATGTGCAATTCATTGTATTTTTGTATTATGTATATTATGTAAGAATATTTATGGAGGATGGTTCCATGTGTAGAAGTCCACGCAAGTGGGGAAAGTTACTGATCGCCATTCACTTAGGGAGTGGCCAGGGACGATGATACTTCTACATATGGTCCAAGCAGCTCACAACGTCCGGGATTAGCGCACGTATCCTCTGGTTAGCTTCCGAACACCCGTTCGGGAGTGAGCTAACGTGAGAAGGCGAAGCATCCCAGCATAGCTGGTTGTGCGCTGGGTTTGGGACCCGCCACTTAAAAAGCCCCCCCAATGAAAACAGCAACAAAGCCTCGGATGAGAACTTCCAACACTGATGACGACCCCTGCAAACGAAATAAGGAATACGATTTGAGGGCATGCACCTGGAATGTCCGGTCCCTTAATGGGGAAGGTGCCTCTGCCCGGCTGGTTGATGTCCTCGTGAGAGTAAAGGCTGACATCACTGCCATCCAAGAGATGCGATGGACGGGGCAAGGTAAGAAAAACATAGGACCTTGCGACGTCTACTACAGCTGCCATGGAAAGGAGCGCAAATTCGGTGTCGGATTTGTTGTGGGAGAGAGACTTCGTCGCCAAGTACTGTTGTTGTTGTGTAGCAGCAAACATTCCCTACTACATACGGGAATGCTGCTGGAGGACAGTCCTTGCCGGATATAATCCGGGTCGTTTCGGTAACGTAGAACGACTGTCGTTCACTCCGGTGGACGAGCGTCTCGCAATAATCCGCATCAAAGCGCGATTTTTTAACATCTCGCTAATTTGCGCCCACGCCTCGACGGAAGAGAAGGACGATGCGACCAAGGATTCTTTCTATGAGCGCTTGGAACGTTCCTATGAGCGCTGCCCCCGCCACGACATAAAAATCGTGCTTGGCGACTTCAACACCAGGGTGGGCAAGGAGGGAATTTTTGGTCCCACAGTCGGAAAATTCAGCCTACACAACGAAACATCCGGTAACGGACAGAGGCTGATCGACTTCGCCGAGGCCCGAAACATGGTAGTCTGCAGCACCAGATTCCAGCATAAAAAGATACACCAAGCTAAATGGCTGTCTCCTGATCGAAAAACGCGAAACCAGATCGATCATGTTGTGATAGGTGGTGGACACGCTTCTAGTGTATTAGATGTACGTACGATCCGAGGAGCCAAGATCGACTCGGATCATTACCTTGTTGCAGCCAAACTGCGCACACGCCTCTGTGCAGCAAAAAACGTACAACTACCTACGCAAAGAATGTTCGACATCGAAAAGCTGCAATCACAACAGACAGCCAGAAGATTCGCCACTCGACTCTCACTCCTGCTCTCGGAGAGCACTGCCCAACACACCGGCATGCGCGAGCAATGGAGCAACATTTCTCGTTCCCTACGTACCGCCGCCGAAGAAGAAATCGGATTCGGCGGCGAAAACAATTGGTACGACGAGGAATGTCATGCTGCCGCCGAAAGAAAAGATGCCGCCTATAGAGCCGCGCTGCGATCGGGCGCAACGCGAGCCATGTGAGATCGCTACAGAGAGCTAAAAAAGGAAGAGAGACGTATTACCCGAAAGAAGAAACGAGTGGCCGAAATACGTGAGTGCGAGGAGCTTGAAATGCTGGCCAATAGGTATAACGCCCGAAAATTCTAGCAAAAAGTTCGGCGACTTACAGAAAATTTTAAGACCGGGGCATTTTCCTGTAAGAACGAAGACGGCGGTCTAGTGCCTGACGTACAGACTCTGGAGTTTATAGGAACACTTCGAACCTGTTAAAACGCGCGGCGCCGACGGACTGCGAGGCGAGGCGGAAGGTGCATCATCAGCTCATGCAATATGGTCGGATGAAAGCATGCCTGCCGATTGAGTTCATGTGCTCTGCCAATCCATAAGAAGGGCGATCCTGCAATTTGTGTCATTACTGAGGATTAGTCTTCTAAATATCGCCTATAAGGTTCTAACGAGCGTATTGTGTAGAAGGCTGAAGCCCACCGTCAACCAACTGGTTGGACCTTATCAGTGTGGCTTTAGACCTGAAAAGTCTACTACCGACCAAATATTCACAATACGCCAAACCTTTGAAAAGACCTACGAAAGGAGAATCGACACACACCATCTTTTCGTCGATTTCAAAGCTGCATTCGACAGTACGGAAAGGAGTTATCTGTATGCCGCGATGTCTGAATTTGGTTTCAGACAGGGTGACTCACTGTCGTGTGACTTCTTTAACCTGATGTTGGAGAGCATCGTACGAGCCGCAGAACTTAATCGCTCAGGCATAATATTTTATAAGAGCGTACAATTGTTGGCGTATGCCGATGATATTGACATCGTCGGCCTTAACAACCGCGCTGTTAGTTCTGGTTCAATGGGTCTGGTGGTGAACGAGGACAAAACAAAGTACCTCCTGTCATCAAACAAACAATTGGCACATTCGCGTATCGGCACCCACGTCACTGTTGACATGTATGATTAAGAGACTTTGCTTATCCAGGAACCAGCATTAACACCGATAACAATGTCAGCCCGGAAATCCATCGTAGAATCTCTCTTGCCAACAAGTGTAATACCCTCTCGCGACACATCTAACACTTCGGCCTCATCTGCCGTCCAACGTATGCAGAAGCTGGACGATGACAACATCCGATGAAGCGACGCTTGGAGTGTTTGAGAGAAAGATTTTGGACAAGATTTTTGGACCTTTGCATGTTGGCAACGGCGAATATCGCAGGGGATAGAACGATGAGCTATATGAGCTTTACGACGACATAGACATAGCGCAGCGAATAAAGATCCAGCGGCTCACGTTGGCTGGGCCATGTCGTCCGAATGGATACAAACGCTCCGGCTCTGAAAGTATTTGATGCGGTACCAGCTGGTGGTGGCAGAGGAAGAGAAGTCCTCCATTGCGTTGGAAGATCAGATGGAGAAGGCTTCACTTGGTGTGTCCAACTGGCGCCCGTTAGCACGAGAAAGAAACGACCGGCGGGAATTGTTAAACTCGGCCAAAATCGCGTAAGTGGTTATCGCGCCGTTAAGAAAGTCAATGACCATAGGCCAAATTTCTGTTAAAAATATTATGCATAAAATTTATTCTAATTGTACAGTGGCGAGCAGAACTAAGAGGATGAGCATTTTTTTAATATTTACAAAAGTTTTTCGAACCACAATATTTTTATTTTTATTTTTAGCAAATGTAATATTTGTCATTCATTAACGAAAACCATATAAATTGAAGTTTCAAACCTTATATAAAATGAAAAAAAATTATATAAATTTTAATCTATACCTTATTTTCTTTGTAAGTAATTTTAAAATTTAATTTAAAATTTATTGTTCAATACAATGTTTCTAGAAAATCGATCGGGGTTGGCTTCACTTAACGCTGCATCATAAAATTGTAACTCTCACAAGTTATATACAGAAATTCGTTGCCATGAATTGGCAAACTGTGGGATTTTGGGAATCGTTAAAAGGGCGAAATTGAATTGACGTGTTGGTGCATGCAATATTTAAAATTTAAATTTTAAGTAAATATTTTTATATACGCTATAAATACCTGCAATAAAAAGTTCAGCAAATACATAAAAACCCACTAAGGACACCAATCATTGATCAGACACGTGCATGCTTACAATAGCTTGCCAATATGTTTAAAATGATACGATGCGCCAGTTGGCAGCCCAGCGGTGGCACAGTAATATGGTCAGTAGCATTTGCAACAGTAGTCCCACTACTGTCAGCTGTTAACAGCTTGCCAAACTGGTCAGCGCAGCATTGACCAAGACAGCTTGTCACTTGACACATATCCAGTGGCGTCTATCAGTAAATGTTTGTACTGCACACATACCTAGATACATATGTACGCATGTACTATTTCCTAACTTTCACTCATTGCACTAAAAAAATCTACAAAAGCTAACAAGAAAACACAATTCATTGAATTTCAATGCGTATCGCACATTTCATCGCATTTCCTACTCGCTTATCGGCAAAATGCATTCAAACTTAAAATGAAAACAAAAAAATTCAATTCAGTTTTAACGATTTGTTTTGATTTTGTCACCGTCAATTTGGGTAATTGTTTACATCATCGCACGCCACCACTTGCGCTTATGGCGTTT
>JAYXIM010055456.1:0-14851 GCA_037575425.1 Anastrepha fraterculus | reverse complement strand
AAACTCAGTTTGATTTTCAGTCTGAGCGACTTGATTATTAGGGTTACCATGGTCTCCCAAAATTCAAATTTTCGTTTATATATTTCCTTTACAGGCAACCGTACTTCAGCACTCACTCTGATCAGAAATTATTGTCAGAAAATAAAAAGCAGTACGGATAGAAACGGTGAATCGGACTATAGGACCAGTATCGGTTGTAAGGAATTCAGTTTATTTACTCTGCAGGCTTACTGAGAAAGTCCTTGTAGGCACTTAAGGAAATTATTGGTAAGTATTTCTGATTAATTTCGCTATATGACATGAACAACCTTTATCGGTGTCGAGATATTCGATTTAAGAAATATTTTTGTTTTTTTTACTTGTGCGTCCACTTTTCTAAATGTTAGTTCAAAGGTCCGAGCTTGTTCTTTAGTGAAAGAGTGTGCCATTAAAAAAAATATCAGTTAAATTGATAAAACTTTGAGTTTACGGTTTTTCACTAATTGCAAGTCTGCAAGATGCTTCAAAAACTTGGCTTTTAGATACCGCAAAAAGGTATAATACATAATTTAAAGACGTACCCCGCAGCCGTGTGACGATCCCAATTAGTGAAGGGTAAAATTTCAGAAGAGAAAAAAATTGTGACTAAAACAAAAAACTTAATAGTTTGTCTTTTTATTCAGTATAGTTTCTTCTTAATGTTAAATTAATTTTTCTTTTAATTGCTAATAAAAATATATACACCTAAATATAAACAATTGGCGCATTCACTTCTGTTAAATGTTTGGCCAAGCTCTTCCTCCTATTTATGGTATGCGTCTTGATGTCTTTTTACAAATGAAACATTACATTATTCCTAGAATATAATATCAATTTAATCAAAAATTACTCCTAATTTCACGCTAATAGCTGAAACTACAGAAAGCCAAAAAATAAAAACAAAAATATGTATGAAACAAATTTGCTTCTAAGTTCTGAATGCATGTGTATTTGTATAGAGCCCGCCATCTATCGTTACGGATTTGAACTAGGTATTATTTGAAGAATGGTAACACTTAGCTGTCATCTGATTTGACAGAAAATTAGTTTTATTCTTGCACTGAACGAAAATGGTTGTGTATACGCGCAAAGAACGCTGGGAAATATTGCGACATTACTTTGAAAATCATGGTAATTTGCAGAATGTGTACGAAAATTACGTACGGCAATGGGAAGAAGAAAAGCACCGAATGAAGCGTATGTGCGTTACTTTGCGAAAAAAAGTAAGAAAAACTAGGTTGCTTATTGACAAACCAACGCGTGACCGACCAAAAACCGTGCGTACACCCGAAAATATTCCTGCTGTGGCCTAGAGTGTTCGTGAATCACCAGGAACATCAGTTCACCGTCGTTCTCAACAATTAAACATTTCGGAGACATCATTGAGACGAATTTTGCGTAAAGACCTTGGTAAGGTAGCCGAGGCAGCCATATGAATGAAGTTGTGTTCCATCATTAACCAGAAGGATTGTACTTCAAAATAAAAAAAAAACAGTTTGGAAAAATATTGAGTAGTTTCTTTTTTATAGCATTTTTAATTCCGTAAAGTTATATGGCGGACCCTGTATTATATTATATGTACACACAGTCAACGTCAAATGAAAGTTTACACCATATATTGACAAGTTTCAACCATTTATTTATTTACTTTTTAATTTGAATTATTTTTTTTATAAAAATATAGTTCATACTACAACCAAAACCATATGAAGCAAAGTTTCCAACTATGTGCACATTTTTTTTAATTCGGAAAATTTCCATCAAAATTTTAAATTTTTTACTCAGAATTCATAAAAAGAAATTCTTGAATGTAGTTTTATAAATCTCTGTATTTGGTATAATTAAGTGCAGTTGAAAGTAGATCAAAAATTACACTAATTTTTAGAATTTTTTTTGGTCGCAGTCTTATGCATTTTCTTCATTTAACGTCTGTCACATTTTTTTATATGACAGGAAACACTCAACTCCTTCTATTATTCGTAGTGTACGTCTTAATGCTTTTTCATTTGCCATTGACTGCCGAGGACTTTTTTTTACTCTTTGGTGTGTCATATCTGGGGTTTCGAACCCCTGCATTCGGTTACGGCGGTGGTGT
The DNA here is from genome assembly GCA_037575425.1 of Anastrepha fraterculus. Lineage (NCBI taxonomy): Eukaryota > Metazoa > Arthropoda > Insecta > Diptera > Tephritidae > Anastrepha > Anastrepha fraterculus. The sequence continues at coordinate 12,738 of JAYXIM010055456.1, read as the reverse complement.
ATTAATAGAGGTCTAATAATGAAATTAATTAAATTCCCACAATTTGTTAAATATTTTCTTAAACCGTATGAGTTCAGCAAATAAAAACTTCTTTCGTTTAAATCCATGTTGCCATTTATATTCATGTGTTTGTTTAAATCTATTGCTATCTGCATTAAAACAAGGGTCAACACAACAGCTACAAGAAAAAACGCCTCCATCATACTCATAGTAAACAGGTAAAAAGAAAATTCAAAACAAGCTACCATAAAACAATAAAAACATTTGTTAGATTAATAGAAGAATGGAGAAAAATTAATAAAATAACTTCAACAACAATACAAAGCGCTAAAAATTTGGCCCGTGCACTGTGGCGCACAACGCGGCGAGTATTGGTTAATCCGCCGCTTGAAGTTGCTACCGAAACAAAAGACTGCAGACACAAATTTTGCCAACAAACGGACGCGTGTCAGTAACAGCAACAGCAACAGCGCGGCGGCGTCAAGTGTTGGTGAATGTTGTTTGTGTGCCAATGTGTTTTTTGGGCCAATTTTGCAGGTGATGCATTTTGTTATTCTTTTGTCTTGTATCGCACACTTGTGCGCTGGCGTTAGTGGAATTATTTTCATTGTTACATATTTTCATTATATATATATGTATGTATGTATGCATTAGCAACAAAGTGAACTACATTAAGGCATTAATGCAATTTCCTATCGCCTTGCGCGCGGCACTCCCTTATTTCATTAGAGCTAAAATAAAAACTAAAATAAGAAGAAAAAAAAAACGTAGGCAAATAATATGTAAAGTAGACAAGAAAATATCGCCAAAGAATAAGATACAAGCAATTGAATTAAAACATTTTGTGTAAGACTACAGCACAACAATGAAGTCGATTTAATTTAAAAATTAGTAAAATCGTAAAGTGTAGAAAATTTGTTGAGTGTTGTGCTTTTATTTCTTCTGTGTGTTACTTTGCTTTTGCGTGCTATACAAAAAAATGTAGCTATTTTCACTAAATAACTATTTTTAAGAGGGAATTTTTTTTTTGTTTTTCAAATATATATCCGATGCACGCAACTGCAGCATGCGCCTAATTAACACCACCTTGAGGGCTGAGAATTTGTTGTAAGAACCTCTACGAAGACATGCCCCGCCTCAACTTGCCGCAATTATGGCGATGCTTTAAATTCAAACCACAAAATTCTTTCATTGTTTTAAGCACTTACAGTCAGCCTCAAAATTGTTCACAAGCCATTCGATTAGTTATTCGGCTCAATTCTACTTGTTAATGTTTTCTTTTACAGAACTTCTCTGTTTCGATATTTTGTAGGGAATATTTTGAATTTAATTGAGTCTTTATGATTTAATGTAGTAGTTTTGTTTTTAATTTCGTTTTAATACCTATGTTTTTATCATTTAAGCCAGACCATTCTTTAGTTATGTTACTCAATTTTGCAACTTAAATGATTTTTCGTAAATTTTAATTTTATTATTTATGAATTTTGGCGATGTGTTGGTATTCACAGCATATAGGATATCTCTTTTCATTTCCTCTAGAAACTTCGCCATGGATTCTAGTTTCATCAAATGTGTCTGCAGCAATGGTGACTGGAGACTGTAGAACTGCATACCTCTAATATGATTGCCCGATTTCTATTTAATATATGACTTCAAATAAAATTTAAAAATTGTATTTAAAATGTATCCACTTATCTTTCTACATTTTCTGTTTTAATCACCGTTTTTATTTAAATTTAGAACTTTGACTCAATTCGTAAATTTTAAGTCGTGTTTATATTTACTTTCTTACAAGTAAAAATGTATCCAGTAAAAACTTGCAACTTTCCCTCAAAATAAAATGTCATCATTCTACTCTCTCACTTTCCCCTACTTTACAAGTTTTTTGGATACATGAACACCAAAATTTGTTACACAAAAAACAATTGTTACAAATTATTTGCTTGATGAACAGACCTATTAACAGGCGTTTCATTCACCGATTAACCCTTTTTGCTGCAACAGCGCCATACTGTCTGGTCCGTTACAAAACTGCTTAATGGCAATTGAAAATTTTCCTATTAACAGTATTTAATTGCAATGAGTTGTTGTCGAGCGAACGCATAGCAAGTATGGCGATGAACGGCAGAATAATCCACACATACCACCCGAACGGCCACCGAAGAGATGGCACGAATGCTGGACATCCGAAATGAACTACAGTAAAAGTTATCCAAATATATTGTTGTAAACAGGAATTTTCCTAAATTAACGAAGAAGAAGGAGTACAACTTCAACTTCTCAACTAAGTACAAAAGTTGTCTTGCCTTATTAATGTCATAGCCGCCACTTTCAAGCAAAATCTTTCACATTTCATAGCTTTCATTTCAATTTCATGATAGTACACACTTACTGAAAACCTATTAATGAATTCATGAATCCATGAAAATGCTAAAATGTCACCCTATACGCTTCTTAATAAAATTACTAGTTTACTTGAACAGTTGTGTGGCTCATTGTTCACACAAATTTATGTGCATTGCCTGTTCATAAAATACTCATTTATGATTTTCCAAAGCCAAAAGACTCACACATACATCTATAAATATATGCTATTATAAAACAGTAAAAACATCTTGACAGTTATGTGAGTAGAGTGAAATGACTTTATCCACGTAGCTTTGTAATTTTCTGAAGTTCAATTTAATGCGCAAATTGTTGTAATATTTCCTTCAAATTGTTTTCTTTGCAGTTTTTGTGATTGGATTGTGTGAATTTGGTGGTTTGTAGTGTAAGCGCACCTTGACATTAATAATCACTGAATTTGCCACACGATTAATGAGTTAGAATGTCTTTTGACTGTGCACAAAATGATAAAACTACGAACAAATAAATATTCAGTGAATATTTTTATTTCTTTGAAGTGATTTTCAATTTTCGTTTGTTTTACTTAAGAATTCCTTCATTTTGAATGAGGCATGAACTTGAATGTGAATTAATTATTTAGTTGCGGTTTTTCTGTTAACAAAGTATTTACTATGAAATCGGAAAAATTTGCGCAGCAAGCAAGGGATTATTTCAGTGGTCAAATAATACAAAGGGTGTACGGTAAGTTTTACAGAAGTATTCATGTATTCCGTTTATCGGATGAGCTCTTGGACTGAAATTGTAAATAATATTATATACATCTGTAATAGAGATATCTTCGTGGATATCTCGAGATATTCGAGATTTATATTTTGTCATTATTTTTACATCTTAAAATCTGCGATCAATAATAATAATTTTGTTGGATTTCTTGTATTGTTCAGAAAATAGAACCACATATCGAGTTATATTTTTTTTTATTTTTCAAAACTTAATTTTTCGACCTGAAATAATGATTACTTTGTGAGTTGCTATTTTTTTATCAGAAATAATCATTATTTTTTAGTTTAGGAATTTTCCACAGAAATATCGATACTTTTTAGTTTTATTTCGTGCTCGATAACAAGACTTATTTCTTCCTAATTTCAGAAATAAAAGCTTTATTTTTATTTTTTTATTTTTTTCACCTCACCTTGCACATGCATACACATACAGTATTGGCCGAACCTATAGCACTTATTACTATTTTTACTATTCTAATCCCACTCATAAAGGCCATAAAAAAAAAATGAAAAAAAAATTCGAGGAAAACACCCAACACCGCCAGCAGAAAAAATTGTCAAAAATCAACGTAATTTTTGAGTTACTTGAAACACGCAATGGACTAAAAAACTTCATTGAAATTTTTAATTAAAAATGTGAAATTTTGATGAAAATTCGCCGAATTAAACAAAAAAACAAATAATCTATTTATATAAAAAATTCAGCCGTTTTTCGCGTTGTGATGAACTTTACGGAGAATGGCTCAACCGATTTTAACCAAACTTAGCCACATTGAAGAGACACATGTGGAGAAGGTTTGTGTTTTAAAATTTTCAGAAGCGGATACCAGGGTCTCGAGAAATAGGCCAAAACGTGGACCCGGGTAACCCTAGGATGTGTTTGAACCACATGAGTATCCATTGTAAGTTGTTGATAAATGTTAATGAAAAGAGGACTTTTCTTTTCGCTGGGTAACTAAGGGCTCCAGATATAGACCAATTGGGAACTCGACTTCAGGTTAAGAGATTGCATTCTTATGTACTACAACCAGTTAAAATGGTCCACGAACAGGTAAATAATATTTTCAGTGTGTTGACATTTCATCATTTGTAGAAATGATGTCACATTTTCCACTTATTTTCAGGTCTACATGTACAGAAAAAAGTTAGTGCCATGAATTTTTATTCTTATCGATTGATGGTTCGTCCACAAGAACAAAATTATATCTTGAGATGTCGTAAACTATATCATCAGTACATCGTTGATAGAAACAGAACGTCTTAATTTTATTCGTCACTAACATAAATAAAACATTATTATTAGAATAAGTCACAAAATAATGGCCGAGCATGAATTAAATGATGAAACAAGAAAAAAACAAAGAACACTTTTCATTTATATTTTTCTTTCACCCAGCGAAGCGGGTGAGGGTCCCCTAGTTAAATATAAAATAATAAAAATAAATAAGTAAAACAAATAATAAAAATTAAAAACTAAAAAATAAATAGTATTATAGAATAAAAATTTAGCAATATGCGGTTTACACTTTATTTTGAAGCTGACTGTTTATTCGAAACTGTCTTATAGTTACAAGTATCTGATTTTTTTGAACAAACAAAAAGCATTTCTCTTTTTTTAGGTAGTGAAAACATTTCTTTTTGATAGTGAAAGCATATTCTGAGTATGAACCAAATGGGACCACAAGTATGATTTTTATATATTAAATATTTCGATCCCAGGTCCAAAAAGCTTGTAAACCAAGTGTCTCCCCGAAAAGGGTCTTAAGAGCATGAAGAAAGTAGAAAATTCTTAGCATTATTTAATTATGTTTTTTTCGCAGTCATCTCCAGTTTCGCAAATTTCAAGTCATTTGTTTCTAAAATTACCTAGAAAGAGCAAACAAAGGGTTGCCTTATTTTTCATACAAATTGCACTGGTAAATATCTTCAATGCATGACCAGACTTGATAGGTATTCGCACTTATGTGTGAATAATTTTCTTAAAAAAGTATGCATTTCGAAATTTTAAGATTTTTTAACGCTATCAAGCTTAGTTGCAAATGAAAGACTTCGTGACACGCTTAAAAATGTGATAAATAAGCAAATTTTGTTTGCCGGATTAAATTTTGTTATTTTCATGTTGATTATTTCAATAAATACAGTAGAGCGTCGATTATCCGAAAGCCGGTCATCCGAAACGTCGGTTAACCGAAAGGAAACATGTCGCCTTTTTCGGATATAAAGAATAAAAAAAGTATGTACAAATGAAATAGAAACGTTTAATAGAAATGGCTCAGAGAGCGATGCAAGGGAACGTCATGATTTTGGCATTTTCCGTGTCTTCATCGATAGCATGTTATATTTAGAACATGATTCATAGGTATTGACAGCGTTGTACATATGTACATACTTGCTTTCTGTCACGCGCTTTATGAATTTAAGTTAGTATCGCAGTTCCTAAATATAACAGCGTCGGTGGTGTTATCGTGCCGCGAAACGAACGCGCATCGAACGCGCATCCGACGCCGACAGTTTCGTTTGGGCAATCTCTCATTAATTTTAGGACGGGCACTCAAGTATTTATCGAGTGGTATGACGCTGTATTCATTCCAGAGGTTAAAAAACATAAGATAGAAACTGGAGACACTGGACATGTTTTATTAGTGATTGATAAATCTCCAAGTAATCCCTCAAACCTTTCACTTGAGAGAGAAGATGGAAAATTTAAAGTGATATTTTTGCCACCCAATGTTACCTCAGTCGTTCAACCTATGGAGCAGGGTGTGATCGAGGCCTTCCAACGTTACTACAGAAAAGCGTTGCTTCGTAGTGTACTAATCGGCCAAGAGGAAGATAAAACAATTCTTGAAATCTACAAAGGTATTAAATTGAAGGATGCTGTTTACATGGCAGCAGAGGCGTGGGCTTATGTCAAAGCGACTACTGTAAAGAAATCCTGGAATAAGCTTTGTCCAGCAGTTGAATCCGAAGCTAGCCTTACATCTGAAGAACCAACAAATGAAAACTTTGTTTCAGAAATGGTTGAGATGAGGAAAGAGGTTTCATGATTTGAAGAATGTGACCAAGAAAACGTACATGAATGGCTAGAATTAGACGAGGATGATCCTGGCTGCGAATTTTTGACAGACGACGATATAATAGCACAGGTTCAAGTTCCTGAAAATAACGACGATGAAGACGAAATTAGTGATGACGTCGTCTCAGCTGAAAAATGTCCGTCCAATGAAGAAGCCTTTAAATGATTTGAGACTGCTATTAAATGGTTGGGACACCAAGGCGAAGCAAAAAAACGAGTCTTAAAACTTAAGCAAACAAATATGCTCGACTTTTTTTTTAGATTAGTTTTGTACTATTAAAAAATGTTTAGACATATGTATTTATGTACCGTATGTGCAATCCCTACTTAAATGTGACTATTCATAATATGTACTGTACTCTAGTGTATCATTAAAAAGCATTACATACATAATATGTATTCCTAATCCAATGACATGTTTTATTACCCTACCCTCAACAAAGAACTGGAATTTCGCAAATGTTCGTTTATCCGAAAAAACGATTGTCCGAACACCCTCTACACCAATTGTTTCGGACAATCGGCGCTCTACTGTATTTGTATAGTGACAAAAATATTGTAAAAAACTATATTTCGATTTCGATAACCGATTAGTGTAAAACTCGGTTTCTATGAGGCCGCCCAATAACTGTTACTCCCTACTATCACTTTATTAGAATTTGGTTACAAGAGAGTTAGTTTTATTAGGTAAAAATCTTTACATTTTAAATTTAAGTATCGCACAATTCACAGAACGTGGTACACTAAACTTAATTCTACAACTTATTTATTTTTATTATCTAAAACTTAATGTTTCTTTTGACAGTAGCCCAAGAACATGAGTCGATCTTCTGTTTCATTGATGGATACCAGATAAAAAAAATGTGCAATAAATTTTCTAAATATTGCAATACTTTCCTCGGTATATTAAAATATGGGTACAAAACTGTGTGCACATATGCATACATACAATACAGATATACATATTAATACATATGTACATTCAATGTTTATAATAGTCAAATCCAAACGCTGGATGGACAATCCTGAAATTGTCGCACCGGTAGGCTCAAGTAATTGCTGAGCACAAAGTTGGTCTAATAAACAAAAACACTGAATGTTTTCCCGTGGAAAGCTCGTTTTTACTATTTTTTTTATAAGTTTTTCGTCGCACAAACTGTCTGTTAACATATTTCCCTAACATTTACATAACAGAAACAATTTTAAATAGCCGACAAATTTTAATGGAATGTTGAGAAAATGGGGCTATATGAGAAAGAAATATTTCTCCTCCAGAGAAAGTAAGTACACCGTCAGCGAAGCTATTAAAGAAATGTTAAACAACTTTCTGTTTTTCATAAAAATTTTATTAGTTTTAATTTCAAGTTTACATAAACTTATACATGTATACCTATATATACAACTTTTATGTATCATATTTAGTGGCTGCATCAATTTGTTTTAATTAAAACTTAATCGCTACAGGGCCAAGGCGATGTAACCACCTAAATAACGTCAGTTATTACGAATGTTTGATGGTATGCAGCATTTAAATGCAGAATGCAAGCGCAACTGCGCTTTGAATTCGGTTGCACTTCGTCGGCTGCATCAACTACTGAAATCGTAAAATGTTGCTGCATATCTTCTATATCTGTTTTTGTGTATTTTTGATTGTAATTAAAACTAAATCTAAATATTACTCAATTTGAGAAGAAACCAGGTGTGATGGAGGACAGAGGACAATAAAACAAACTATCAATTCTTAGGTCTGTTTATACAAATGTGCACAATGTTGCTCATAGAGTCATATATATGTACATTTGTATGCTAATTTATTCATGTATGAGCTATTCAGAAATAAAATAAACACTAAGTGAGAGGGGCTTGAATTTTTGAAAATTGTTTTGTGTTTAAAGCGGGAGAAGATTTCGTCATATATGGCTGCTATTAAATTAGTAGTGGTAACCATAATACAATAAAGTATTATGAAATTATGTGCATATAAAAAATGTAATAAAAGATATGTAATAAAAAATGATAACAGCAAATGGTTTATTTCTACTTTTTGATTTGCTTTGGTGCTAAAAAAAAATGCATCCATTGACAATAAGAGACTTTACGATACTGCTGACATTTCATTTGGATCATGCCAAACTATTTTGAACGATGTTTTATGCCTGAAAGATCACTCAATGCATCAGCTAACGCTACACTAGTACTTCGAGAGCATTTATTTAAAAATTCAACACATAACGTTGCACAGTTTTTGCCTAAAATAGCTTTACCTGACTTCTGGCTATTCCCTAAGCTCTAGAAGTCATTTCGGGGGCATCATTTCAATGTGATTTATGGGGTTAGGGGTAGTAAGAATTTTCAAAAATTGGATTTTTTTGACTTCTGGAGAAAATTTTACAATTATTATAATTTTTTTTTTTTATTTTGCTAAAATCAAGTCGAAACATGATGTATTAATGCTATGTTTTTATTTTTGTAAAATAAAGCAATTGACTAGCAAAAAAAATTATTGAAAATCATCATTTTTTCCGGCCTCTGACTACCCCTAACCCCTTAGAACAAAAAGCGACACGTTACATAGTTGGAAAATCGTTCCGGAAACAGGCTTTAACAATTGTTTCGAGTTTTGGGAATAATATTGGTATAAATGTGTTGTATCAGGAGGGAGACGGCAAATTCAAAATTTAGATGAGATTTTTCTTAATTTTTCTAAATTTCATATACAGTATAAAAGTATGATTGGTATGAGTGTTGTAAAAGAATAAACAATATTAAAAATTAATAAAAAATATATTTTAACTCAAAAAACATTGTAAATATTAAACAGAAAATTGTCATGTACGAGTACTCATTGCTCGCTTATGTAGTTCTGGTACCTATCACGATCTCTCACCTGCCTTTCGTTCTTAGGTGGCACTCTTCTACTCGTAAGTACTATGTTAGTTCGGTCATGGTTGCCGATCCATTACGATACCACCGTAGCAGTTTGCCTGCTACTCGTTAAACCATTTTGTTTGAAGTGTAAACTCATTGATCTGGCTGACACTTATATCCCCAAGGTAATCAGTATCACTCACGAACGATGAGCCAAAGTATCTAAACGCAGTGGCATGCCACGCGGGACAGTAACACAGAAGGATCTAGATAGATAGAATAGATATCCTCCTCAGCTTCTGCAATAGTCCAAATAAGATACGATCAATCTTTGAGCATGTCGGCCTAGGAGAGAGTGGCCTGTGATCAAAGCAACTAACATCGAGACGTCTTTCCTTGACCAATTAAGTAGCGCCTTTGAGCGCCTAACGTCCCATATTAGCCAAATTTTTTTTGTAGCATTACATAACAGACTATCAACCCAGCTCGTGTTGGCTGAAGTGATAATGCTACTTGCACCACATAGTTTGTAGGTTGAGAAGGGGTATACCTATAATCTCCATATCAAGAGGGAGGTGAGTGGTAATATTTCTGCCTTACAATTTCCTGGTATGTCACTATGCTCTGGCACCCATATTAAATGATTGCGGAATTATTCCGCCACCTCCAATAAAGTCAACCCTATCACGAAATTTAATCGCCGCTTGGTCAACGGAGTAAATATAAACTTTTCTAAAGGTAGGCTTATTTTTACCTAACCAGACAGTTGCCTCATTAATGACTAGAATTTCAAACCTGAAATACGCTACAGTGATTAAGAAAACGAGCCGAAATGCTCACTTTTGTCTTCTTACAGTAGACGCTAAAGTCAACTTCATCATTAAGCTTTAAACCATCAGTAAAGAATGTAATTTAAAGTAAAGCCGTAATGAGGTAAGAAGAAAATAAATAGTATTCAGAGCATCACAGGATGCAGTTCTGAGAGCGTCGCTGATACATACAAGTATTAGCGCCACACGTTAAATCTTCTGAAGCATGTTTCTAATAATTGTCTAGTTGAGAATCGTGCTTTAGACAGCAATCCCGTACAGGAGGATAGGTGTGATAATGGTCCTATACAGTGACCAGTGAGTGTTCTTCGGAGAAAAACCCCACCTTAGTTCTAAGGCCTTTTGCATGATCTGTGATCTACATTTTTATTATTTGTTTATATTATTAACGAATAGGCTGAAAAATCCCGGGCCTAACATATAGATGACACTAGTTTTATTGCATTCACCTATTTTTCAGTTCAGTTAGTTAGTATTAACCTTGGAAAGGCATCTGTTAAAATTGCATAATATTCTATTCTTTAGTTCGCGAGTTACTGTGCTAAGAGTGACGCTACTTTTGTTATTTTCAAAACAGTGGATCAAAAAGAATTTCGCGCTTTTATTTTACACTGCTTTTAGATTGGGAAAAATACCCTTTAAGCGAAGCAATGGCTTGAAAAGTGTACGAGGACCATCAGAAATAAAAATAAAACTATGGTTCCCTATGGTTGGTAGAGACACCGATATGCGAAACGCAGTGGATGTCCAAATGAGGCGGTAACACCAGGAAATATAAGAAAAATCCAACAAATAGTTTTGAATGATCGAAAAGTGAAGTTACGTGAGTTAGCTGGCATCATAAAGATATCAAAAGAACCTGTAGGCTTCATCGTTTATAAGCATTTGACTATGAGAAAGCTCTGTTCAAAGTACGTGCCACGTTTGCCCACTGTTGACTAAAAGCAAGAACGTGTTGATGATCTGAGCAGTCTTTGACCAAGTTTGTAATAAACTGATGAAACATTGATCCATGACTTCACCCCAGAATCAAACGAACGTCATCTGAGTGGACAGTAACTGGTGAACCTCGTTCAAAGCACCCGAAAGCACAAAATTCGTCTGTAAGGGTTATGGACTCGGTATTTTGGGATGTGCATGGTGTAATATTCATGGACTATCTTGAGCAGGGATACATGTACCACCAATATTATATAACGTTATTGGAGCGTTTGAAGGCCGAAATTTCAAATAAACTTCCTTATATGGCAAAGAAAAAATGTTGTTTCATCAAAACACGCACCGTGCCACAAGCCAATCAAAACAATAGAAAAACATGAACTGAACTTCAAGCTACCCCCACATCCACCTTATTCGCCAAATTTGTGTGAACAAAACAAAAAAGTGATTTCTCTGTTAGGCCCGAGGCTTTTCAGCCCTTATTTATTAGTCAAAAAAACTTTTTTTCTCGAAGTTTTTGTATAAAAGCCATAAACAGTTGGGTCCCTGCATAAGATACGAGTACGTTCTTCGTTTGTTCAACAAGTCCTATCCTAATAAAAGGGTGTATTGATCTAGGGTCTAGGCTATCTACCAGAAGTCACTGACTGGTCCTCCCAGAAGTAACCTCTTCTTTTCTTAGGCAAAAAAAAATACGTTCTTGTCACAGTCACATTTTTATCAATTTGTATCGAAATTTGTTCCAAAAAGTTGGCAAATTAAAATGCCTGCAGTATTTTTATCGAGTTGGTCCTAGAGAGCTCAACGACATCGAAAGCGTTTGTCTACAACCATATTTGGTCTTTTCTAATATTTTTATTTTTGGATGGAAATGTGATAATTGTTATTATGGGCTACTGGTCATATGTGAATGTGAACGTATTATACCATAAGTCCTAGACGCTTAGACCTTGCAGAGCGACGATAATTTTCTTCCGAAATGTGTATCAGGTTACGCTCTAAATTTCTGAACTACGGTTGGAGTTATGCTTCAAGCATTTTTAGACACAAATTCTCTACAGTCTGTTTGCTTGATAAACTAAAGTTTATGAGTGATCTGATTTTAAGCGTCAGCCCGAAAGATGTGTTGAGGTCGCAGTGCGAGTATTTTCTATGTAGTACTAAATTCCTTAGGTTTTTGTGACTCAATTTGATTTCAACCAACAAAGTGAATTGCCATTTATATTTAGGTATACATTTTACAAACTAAAATACGCCAAAACAACAATAGTACAAGTGTAAAAAAATTGAGAAAACATCTTTCAAAAAAATGCGTAAACGCACATTCCGCCAACAGCAAGAGCAGCAATAACAATGACAAAAATATAAAAAATATGATGCGCAACTTGACCTCACCATTGAGAGCAGCACTTCGCCGCTGCCAATCCCGCCTTTATGCCGCTCAAAGTGTTTCGTAAATAACAATGAGAAGCAAAGAGTGTGTGGCGATGCTTTTGTTGCTGTTGTCAACTATAATAAATGTATAGCACTCTGCTTATTGGTATTTCAGTATTTCATGTAACCGAACCGCCAATCTGGCCGTCAACAGACTAAGCAACAAAGCCCAGTGCTGCCACGAGATGTTCAACTGTTGAACCTGTACAGTGCGGGACGCCCATAACGGTGCACTGCTGATGCATCGGTTGCTTGGTGTTGTTGTTGTTGTTGAAGGTTTTTATTGTTATAAATTGCAGTGCTGCTGGTGCATGCAATAACGGGTGATAAAGTGAAAGATGGCCTGCAGTCAAAGTCACCGCAGCGAAAGAGGGAAACGGCAATGCTAAAAAACCTAAATAAAATTATAATAAAATAAGCCAGAAAAAAACTAAAAAAAAATCCTATAGTCAGTATAATCAAA
>JAYXIM010055454.1:0-46418 GCA_037575425.1 Anastrepha fraterculus | reverse complement strand
TTTTTCATCACTGAGGTGTCACGCCTTTTCTTCCATACAAAGTATAGGATTTTTCCAATATAAAATATCAAATTTAATATATTTGGCACAGAATTATCATCGTAGTTATTTTTTTAAGTTTATTATGAATGGAAAGACAGTCCACTCCATCGAGGTTCATAACTAAATTTCCTTTTTTACCCTGCATCCCCTTTGTGAATACTAAAAAAAGGTGAAATGGTTGAAGTACCACTCTGGCACTAAAGCGCGTTTTGATTTTGTGAATACTACGGGCAATCAAAACGTTATAATAAAAAGGCATTTATAGTAAGCAATTATAGTTTTCACTTGCACTTTCACTCACCATGACTTCTATCTATCTATTTATCTATCTATCTATCATTGGATAATAAATTCATATCAATAGGCCAGCTCTTCTGGAACACATATCCGTGTAAATATAATATGATATAAATGGAATTAATTAAAACTAAAATGTTTAGAAATGAAGTAAGAGCCGTCACTAAGTACCTCTATGTGAAAAAAAGTTCAAAATAAACACATTTCGACTTACTTAAATCATTGGTGGCCTCTCCTCCTCGATATACTTCAGCTAAACAGTGATCCAAGTAGTTTTAGCTGAGCGGAACAATTAATAAAAGCGAGCACCTATCCACGTGCCCGTCCACGTAAAAAATGTCGAGTAAATTGTACTAGCTGACTAAGGTGATATCTTGAAGCATTTGTTTGGCATCACAGATAATCTTAGCAGCACACAAAGTATAAGCACCGAAAACTTTAACATCGAGAAGGTTTCCGCCCGCTGGGCGCCATGAATATGGAATCTCCGAGAAACAGGCGCCTTTGCATAAGCGACTTTGCATTTAAACAACGAATATTACAAAATTTCTGAATGTATTCGAGGCTTTTTGTATTCGATTTATACTTATGAATGCAATCTGCGTACATCACTTCGATCCTGAGACCAAAAAACAGTCCACAAGTTGTGGAGGACACTTTCACTACCAACTGCTAAGATGTTCAAGATTCCATACTCTGTGGGAAATATTAAGGCGTTTCTTTTGTGAAGTGCCAAGGGAAATATCATTATTAGACATCCACAAAGGCCGAACAAAGTATAGAAACACAAGAGTTCTGATGAGAGATATTTATTGTATCAAAGTTCGTACAGGAACATCATATACTGTGATCAGGATCTTAGAGAAAGTGCAAATTTTTAACATTTGCGGAAATTAATATGTGCTGTATTGCTAGTGTGTATAAGCATTCTAAAGATGCAGGCCCAATGCAGGCTGTCTTAGCTTACTTTGCAAATAGAATATTGATCTTTTTAAAACTTCACCTTACTTCAAAAGTTTCAAGCATAGCTGCCATTTGGTCTCATTTCATATATTTCAGCATTGTTCTATTTATTTTTGACGCAGCCGAGGAAGCCAGACTGCATTAGGCCTTCACCTCAACAATCATAATTGACTAAAGGGAGCTACTATTATGGGCTCATGACACTCAAATGAAATATTTGGTTGTGGAAAGTCTTCAAAGGAAATGTGCAGAACAAACTGCAAGGCCGAAAGGTCTCCAAATCTATCTCCCAGCGAGTTGTAACTCTTTTCTAGCATCAAGGAACACTTCATAGGTAGTAAATAGTGGGGGAATAGCTGCCGTAAAAGCGTTTTTGCAGATCAAGAGAAATAATTGTATTTTAAGGTATAATATCTTTACCAAAGAAATGAACTAAGCAAATGCATCGATATACTTATTAGGAGATTATACAGAAAAAAATGTGTCTTGAAGAAATAAATGTTGTTGGGTACCGGATCACTCTGGAAAAAGGTAATGAAATTGTTCATGATCTCGCTAGGGGATGATCAGTATCAGATTTTTACGGTTCAGAACCAAACTGTGGTATCAACTAGAGAGAAGCTATTAGTTGGGAATTAGAACTACCCACTGGGAAGTCACACAAGAACGCCGTCAAGCCAAAAGGCTTATAAAACCTTTTACCTACAACAGGAACTGCATGACATGCGATAAATAGACACAGATTAGATTATCAAATTATCACCCAAATCCCTCAAAAATTTATTTTGGAAATGAGACAGAGTGAAGACTCGCTGAAGGATGATGAAACCTCAGATCATAGCTCGTGCAACTGTATTGCCTTGGCATAGACAAGACTGCACAACTTTCAAATAGATCTGGATGAAATCCAGAATTCTTCTGTTACAGATATTCTAAAATTTGTGCAGAAGGGGGAACATTTACTGAAAGAATTTGGCTTTCATCCAGTTTGCAACCTTAGGTAGGGAACATCCAAGTTAAATAGAACCTGATGTAATATACATATTTAAGGTAGTAGTGCCAGTCAATAGGACTAGAATTGAGTATTTTTAAAACATGGAGTAAGACACAAAAGATCTTTTATTTATTCTTTTATGTCTAACAAAATTTAGAGCAGATATTTAAGAGATCAGTTCAGAACTAATTTATAGATATTTTAGAGTATGTAATATTAAGAAGTGTAGTAAAATTAGATTATCAAGATAAGAAACCATTAAATTGCTAAAAATATATACAAGTTACAATTGAATTTTAACGAAATTAAAAATTATGAAACTAAAATAACAAATATTTACAAGGTATTATTTTGATTTCTTACATAGAAAGCAATTTTTCAATTGCATTTGAAATACTTGTTTGGCCCCAGAAAGGTCCAAATCCAAAAAGGTTGAGAGATAATTAAGGTGAGACAACGTTCTAACGAGTGGCGCATTGCCACTATATAATGTCCTACTAAAGCCAACGAGAAACATCTTAATATGATGAAAATTTCTGCAAGGATCATTAAACTGTGTACTTTCTAGAAGAACCGGGCAGTCAATTTGGCCATTAACGAAAGCAAATATGATATAAATGATACTGCCTGAAGACTACCTTTGTCACTTAATGTGAAAAAACTAATCAATCGACAGCGAGATTCGTATGATGGTTTCGCGTTTGACAGATAGAGGGAATGTAGGGAAAAATTATACGAATCCTTTGCATTCCACTTATATGGAAGGTCGGTTTAGGTCGAAGTGTTGACCATTGGGAACACTACATATACACAATTATTACTATAATTCTTATAAGTAAATGTTGTATAACATATTGATTATCATTACGTTTTGAGTGCTTCTTGCATTTAAGTCACGTTTTAAGCAAATTTTGCACTGAATCAAAAACAAAAAATTTCCGCATTTTTTCCAAAAGCCTTTTTTAATATTTTCTTTCCTTTGGTTTTTAATCTTTTAGTTACATAAGCCAGTTATATGTACTTAACGCCTCATAATGACAAGCATTTCATTGAGTTATTATTTTGGCGAAGGGAACTGACTTCGAAGTTGATAATCCACTTAACTGGGGATTAATTTGTATTTTTCATTTTACTTTTTGCAATCATTTATAAACTCATTTTTCCTCCTTTGTGTGTATGTATAAGTAGGTTATTAAAACACGAAAAATACTCGTACATATAAAACAAAAATTAGCCGAAATCTTACAAGCGCAAAGTATAAAATATCATAAAAATAAACGAAGAAAAAGCAAAATACAAAAGCCATGATATAAAAGTATAAAATAAAGCCGAAATATTAATGATTATAAAGACAAATCATGAACTAAAGGCGCGAAGAAATTATGATAATAAATCAACGAGAAGACATTAATGGTTGGTTGGTTAGCAGCAGAGCAAGTGGATTTGAACTCTGCCTGTTGAAGTTGTAATAAGCAAGGTTTTGGGAAAAATAAGATGCCTTATTAAAAAAATTAATTTATTCTACGGCGGGAAAAACATATTTTCCATAATTTAGTTATTAGTTATGATGACAAATTAAATTACAAATAAATTGGATTATTGTTGTTGTTGGTATGATGTCTGAAGATGCGTAGGTGTGTCTGATTACAACTTTTGAATGTTAATGTCTAACACATCGAGCAAATATAATTTATATATATTGTATTTATACACCCAATTAATCATTCAATTTTGTGTACTAAGTAAAAAAAAGATTTTGAGTGATTAAAATCTTTATTTCGACAAAATTGGATTATTAATTTTGCATCACCTAGTAAATTTATGCTTATCAGTAGCAAACTAAAAGTGAAGCACTTTAGTAAATATATCGCACCCTAAATACAAAAGGGTCACAACTCAAAATTTTCCACACTCGAGCTTGACTTGTTTACAGTAGCACAGAAAACAAACTATGTGACATATCACGCTGAAATTTGCCATGTAAGCTTATAATAGTCCTACCAAAAAACAAAAAATTTATTTTTGCCATATGTCATCCGCGGACCGTTTTATTGATAACGTCTCGTTCATATTTGAGCAGAAGTACATTTTGAGTTGTCACCCTTTTGTATTTAGGGTGCGATATGTGCGTATTTAAAAAACAAAAACAGAAAAAAAAATGTCAGCTAAGAACGGAAATAGTTTGACTTCCGTTTTAAGAATTTAATGTTGGTAAATGTTTTAATAAATGTATTTCATTTTATAGGCAATCAAAGCTCCGGACACCAGCTTGTAAATACATAAAATACATATAAACAAATTATAATATTTACAAATATTTCTACCCACCTTTTTATATGTAGATATCTGTATTGTATATATGCACATACGAATGGCCTACACGAAATTGATCACGTGTAAATTTGTCAGGAAGTTCATTTCATATTCCGTAATCTATGAAAATCATGCAGTCAAGGGCCAACTGGCTACTTATTTTTGCTATCTACAGCTACAAGAACCATTCTAAATGTGTTTTTATATGGCGCAAAATCAAGCGGTATTTTAATTAAAAATAAAATGTGAAGGCGACGCTTGATAAATTCTGTGACTACGCGCAAAAGATTAGAAGAGAGCGGCGGAAAATAAAAATCAAGAAGAATATTTTTCTCAATGAATTTAAATATGTTAATTAAGAAGGTAAAAAACCGAATTTATATGCAGTTTTCTTAATTAACGTAATATTATTACCAATAGAAAATGGAAAAAGCAATTCAACGCGAGATTTCTACTTCACTGAAAATCTCAGTTGACAGAGGCTGTGCACAGATGCTTAGTCCCGCAAGGCAGTAGGATATTTTTAGAAGCAAACGCAGAGCGAAAAGCATAAACGAACGTTGCGAAGCGCTGACTTAAAAGGGCGAGCGAAGTTTAAGAAACCTCCACTCGCCCAGAGACAATATCCGGTGTCTGGCTTTTACGCATCTGCGTTTGGCTACCACGAAAAAGAAGAGAAACCGGTGCTGAAGCAGATCAGTAGAATGCAGAGAACGCATAGCATAATGGATACGTTCAAGGCTACTAATATGACATGCATAAAAAAGACTGATATATTCTTGCTTAGAACGCATAATAGAAGTATTTAGTTTTTGTTTTTTTTCTCCTCAGCAAGACTCCTGCTTTATGCAGACGACGTTCAGATTTATTCGACGATCAATAGCTCTATCGATTCTGAGTTGATGCAAGTTGATTCAAATAACTTCACAAACTGGTGGATCAATAATCGTCTACCGCTGAACATAAATAAGTGTTTCCAATTACCTTTTCTTAGCGTGTCACTGGTACTGACACCTCTTACAAAATATCTAGCAGGCCGCTGTCCCGTGTAAGTAAAATTAAAGACTTGGGTGAAATATTTGATTAATCTAATCACTAAAATTTTATTATTACTAAATCTTAGGCGTCATAGCTCCGATTTCTCCGTCCCTTATACCCGGAGTCTTTTGTATTCGGCAGTTTGTACGTTTCAAACTTGAGTATGCATACTTCATATGGCCCATGTATTATACGTGGCATGCTGCTAGAATTGAACCAGAAGGTATTCTTACATTTCGCGTTGCGCAATTTATACTTTTCGTATCCTATTCCTACATATGAACAAGAGAATAATCCTGTCTTTGTCTTTCTAGTCCAGTAGAATTTGACTTATGGCGTAAACGGGCTTCAGAAAAACACTTTAAGGCCGCACAGGTATAGACTCCCGTCCTAGAGCAAGGAACGGTCAAATACTCATAGTTTTGTCAGTTATGCTCTGATCAACTAAAAATTTTCGTTATATAAAGATATAAATTAAACTGTATTATATTAATTAAAAAATTTGCTTTTTTTGCGAGTATTTTTCGCCCAGCAAATAAGTCACATGTATCTTTACCAGCAAGCATTCCATCGCCAATTCACACACGCACACACACACACACGGCTAACAGTATTTAACTTTTTACAACATTTGATTGAATTCTGCATCGCTACCATGCCATTTATCGGTTCACTGCTGCAGCAATGCTGCCATGTCAACTGCCAACCCAAATTTCATTTCCACATTTCACCCTCACTCAGTGTCAGCAAGCGCATGCAAACAAAAAACCAAAAACAGTAACTTAACCTAAGGTACGCATGCGTATGAACACAGTTTTTAATGTGTGCAGCTGCTGCCACATGCCACATTCCCCAAGCCACAACATGCGTACGCAAAACACACATTTTCGAAAATCTCAAGTTGTTAATTTAAATTTTGTTACCTTTTCTTGGCCACTTGGGGAAGTGACCGCCGCTTTATAATTTGTATGTACGATTGTACGAGGCCGCTAATGGCTGACCACATATCCGTTGTATGCACACCCACGTATTGACGAAGGTGTGCAGTCAAGTTTTTTCATTGGTAAATCAACCACAAAGAAAGAATTGTTGGAAGTATTTTTCAAAAAGCAGCCTTCTATACATTTTTGTTAAATTTAAATTGTTAAGCTTTTTGTATTAATCCAACGCCAATCATTTTCAAACATTTTCGGTAAGCTGCCTTTTCTTACTTTTTGTACAAGAAGTTTCGTTGTGATTTTGGTAGAGTCCTGAGAAAACTATGCAACAATTGTCACTTTGTAAGATTTAATGCCATTCTCAGAGTTTTAGCAGTTGACAAATTTCTTTTTTCATTGTTCATTCCGCTCGGAAGTATATGCCCTCGACAAGACTATTCCATCGTACGGACATCTCCCTTGGGCGGCTACTTTTCCCTTTACCAGGACGCGGACAGCTATCTTTCACCACCGTACATACATACATACTTACTAAATGCGAAAAAAGGGGACTTCCTGGATAAAGTGTGATCTTCGTAAAAGAAGCTTGGCCAAAGGTTCAAACGTAAGCCATAAAAAACTGTTTCCATAAGGAAGGGTTTGACAATAGAGGAAATGTGTCAACAGAATTCGATCCCGAAGATGTCTTGCCGCTAGCAACGCTGGTTTCATATTTGAGTTATGATAAATTCTTGGAGAATCTAATTCAATTTCTGTAGAATTTTACAATAATGGATGATACATGGCCCGGAAACCAAGATTCCTGGTTGGATACTGATGAAACCATGGAAACTATTAACGATCATAGTACTGGAACTGAGAGTATTAACGAAAAATCTAATGAATTTTCTCAAACAAAACAGCTTTGAATTGCCTTTCAAACAAAAAGCAATTTGGCAGCGATGGCTTTACTGCTTTCGAATTGTTAAAAAAGATGGAAAGTCAAACCCTAAAATGTAATATTAAGATTTGTTATCCTTAATACTTTCAAAAAATATATACACATTTGACATTTGTGTTTGAATAATATAATATTGATCTTTTTTTTTCAAAAAAGAAATATTGGGTAGTCGAAAAAGTCTTTTCGTATTTTGTCAATAGATGTCATTGGAGTCATCTATCTCCAGTGCTACCAATCACATTGTGTCATATCATATGGTGTTAGAAAGCTTTAAGCTTCATTTAACCGAAAAACAATTAAATTCGGAGAAGTTGAAATAAATGTATAGCTGTTCAAAAATGAGTGAAAATAATGAAGAAATTCGCTATATTTTGAAAATTTTGTATAAAAAAGGGAAGAATGCCACGCAAGCCACCAATGAAATTTTAGAAGTTTACGAAGACGATGCTGTATCAGTTCGTGTAGCACAACAATGGTTCGATCGCTTCCGTTCTGGAAATTTCGATGTGAAAGATGCACCTCGCTCCGGTCGACCTATCGTTGAAAAAGTCGGTGAAGTTATGGAAAAGATTGACCAGGACCGTCACATAAGCTGCCATGACATCGCCAAAGCACTAAACATTCATCATCAAACGGTTTTGAACCATTTAAAAAAGGCTGGTTACAAAAAGAAGCTCGATGTTTGGATACCACGTGAATTGTCTGTGAAAAATTTAATGGACCGAACTAACATCTGCGATTCTTTGCTGAAACGAAATGAAATCGAACCATTTCCGAAGCGAATAGTAACAGGAGACGAAAAGTGGATCAAATACGACAATAATGTGCGAAAAAGATCATGGTGCAAGGGTGGTGAAGCTCAACAAGTGGTCGCAAAGCCAGTATTGACGCCTCGAAAGGTTATGCTGTGTGTTTGGTGGGATTGGAAAGGAATCATCCAATATGAGCTGCTCCAGCCTGCTTTAACGATTGATTCTACACTTTACTGTCAACAACTGATGAGATTGAAGCAAGCAATCGAAAAAAAAGGCCAGAACTGATCAGCAGAAAGGGCGTCGTCTTCCATCAGGACAACGCTAGGCCACACACATCTTTGATGACTCGGCAAAAACTGGGAGAGTTTTGATGCATCCACCATATAGCCCTGACCTTGCACCATCGGACTACCATTTGTTTCGGTCAATGCAGAACTCCCTTAATGGAGTAAAGTTGGCTTCAAGAGAGGCCTGTGAAAATTACTCGTCGCAGTTTTTCGCCGAGAAACCACAAAAGTTTTACACTGATGGAATAATGTCTCTAGAAGAAAAATGGCAAAAGGTGGTCGACCAAAATGGTACATATTTGGTTTAATAAAGTTCATTATAAATATAAAAAAAATGAGTTGAAGTTTGATTAGAAATACGAAAAGACTTTTTCGACTACCCAATAATATTCAATTAATTAAAAAATACAAAGTTCTAAAACAAAGCTACCCTTCCCTTGAGCGGACACCTCTCTTGGGCGGACAAAAGTTGACTGACGGAGAGTGTCTGCCAAAGGGAGATTTCACTGTATTATACAAGCTGTTTACAAGACTAGACCTCGATAAGTCTGTAAAATATATTATCCTCGTTTTACAAATTTTTCTGGTATCTAAGCGCTTCTAGTATCAAATCTCACTTAACAGCCTAATTTATATGGCCTAGTCCCTTTCACGTTTAACACACTAAACCATTGAAGCTGGGAATTAGAAAAGCAGTGACTTGTAAAGCGAGTGTCTGTTGTTAAATTACCCTGAACATAAACAGCATAATTGCCAAAGTGAATGTGAAGTTAATTTGTAAGAAATTCATGCGCACGTATTTTGTTTGAGTTTGCTATGAATTTGAATTGGATTTAATGGAAACAAAGCGCAATAATTTCTGCATAAAAACGTGATAGAAGTTGATTTGAGAGTTGCACTCAATATCATCTAATTAATAGTGCATAAAAATTAGTAAAATAATTCAGTTCGATATGAATCTATCACTGTGATACCATATGAATGAAAACATAATAATAACCTGTTTGCCTGGATAACACTTACAATGGAAACTAAAACGATTTCAAGTCAATTTTGATGAAAACATTTTCGGTTCACAATAATTTGTATTTATCATCAACAAATTTGAGGAAAGTCACCACGTTTTTTACTGCGCTACTCCTCAGCTTTTGCAGCATTCGCACATTTACTTAGATCTGTCTGCCTAGCTCGCATGCATTAATAGTAAAAGCCAACTAGAGCGAAGCACAAAATCGACAAACAAAAAACGCTAAATGATGCCGAAGAAACAAAGTCAAAAACCGCAGAGCGGAATAAGACAAACACGCCATTCGCTTTTCAATCATCAACTCACGCCAACAACCACCCATAACTCATTCACTCATTGTCACCAAAGCCATAACAGTCGTTGTTATTTCTCTTTTCCTTTTCGCCGTCACTTTTCGTTCATTAATTTAATCAAGTAATTCACATATTTTGATTATAGTCATTAAAAGCGTATACGACACGCATATGGACAATAATAGTAAAATTTTATGCAAAAGAAAAAAATATTATATAAAGAAAATTATCACACTAGAAAAAAGTTATGCAAAATTAAACAACAGCAACAACAAGTGCAAATATACAATGTGATAGCATTCCAAGTTTGTTTCCGAAGTCTTTTGTTGGCCGTTGTTGATTTTTATCTGATGCGAAATTAACCACATCAAACGGATCGTTAGGCTGTTATTATTATTATAATTTTTTTTTTTGATTCGGCTAAAATTTCAATTGCAAATATTTGAGTTTGCAATACCCCTATATCATACATGCACCTATAAATAATTTTGTTGCATTTGATTTTATCGCCCATATTTTAACGCTGGCGCAACTCTTTTAATATTATTACGGTACTTTGGTAATGAAAATAAAACAAAAAACAATTTCACTTTTTAGTGGCCAAAAAAATAGAAAGAAAACAAAAACAAATTAAAAACCAGATTTTATATCAGGTTTTTATTTGTTTTCTATTAATTCTCACTTTACATGCCCTCTTTAGCTCCTGCCTCTGCAATCGGTCAAATCAGTTCATTGCCCGATTTTTATAGCTAATTTTGTTTGTATAATAGAAAATTTCCATTTCTTTCGCTTTTGTTTACTTATTTGTGATTTTTGTAGTATTTTGTTTGATATGAAATCTTTGCGCTTTTTTCTCATCATCCTTTGTCTTCATTCAAACAACAGCGGTATGATTTTTTTTTTTTTTTTGATGTTTGAGTGATAAATGACATGCCATGGATCTCTTGCTCATATTCAAAATAATCATAATAAGCACCCATTTGTGTTTTTACTTTATTTTAGTTCTTTTTTGTTTTTATTTTATTTGTTGTCATACAACTTAATGCCAAGCAAAAGACTTCACTGCTGGCTTTAGTGCATGACATGGAGGCAATTAAATCTGTATATATCACCCACGCTTAGATGTGGTCAACTGCAATGCATGTGGTGGAGTTGATTGCAGCTTTGGTGGGTGTGCCATGAAGATGTCGTAGAAGGCATTTCAATTTCTCAAATTAGCTGCACAGTGTAGTGGAATTGGAATAAATTAAAGTAAAATTACATCAAATTTAATAAAACTAAATTTAAATGAAATTTGTGCAAAAAAATATGCAAACAATCTAGTCCCTCCCAATCTAGTCAACGACATCAAGTCAAGTTGGTTTTGTTGTCGTATTTTTCGTAACTGTTTTTAGCTCTTAATTAGTTCGAATGCAATGAGAAATATAACGAAACGAAAAAATGTGTTAAAAAATTAAACTATTACTAAAAATTTAATCAGTACTAAAAAGGAAACAAATATCTTAAGCCTACCCTACCTAAAAAAATCACATCCTCTAAATTGAAAAGGCAGCTGACACAGCCAAGTCAAGTCTTCTTTTTTCGCATTATTTTTTACCTCACATATAGCTCAAATGAAGCGAAAATTTGAAAAATTGAAAATGTACTAAAAAGTGTAACTAGTACTAAAAATTAAAATAGTACTAAAAACGAAACGAAAATGCCAAGTCCATTCATATTTAATATTCATTCAAATCTAAAGAATTGAAAAATGTACAAAAAAAATGTAACTAATACTAAAATCAAAAAGTACTAAAATCTAAACAAAAATACCGAGTCTATCACATTCAAGTCAAGTGAGTTGTTTATAAAAATTTACTACCCCGCATGTGGTCCGAACGAATTGAAAAATGCAATAAATAAGAAGAGACAAATTCAAAGGCACCCAACACAGTGAAATTAAGTTATCATTTTCTGCAAGAGTTTATTACCCCAAGTGATTATGGAATGAAAATATACAAAAGATTGAAAAATATACTGAAAAATTGTGAACTTTATTAAAAAAGAAAAAAAAATTAAGTCACGGAAGTAAAACAAAGTCAACACAGTTAGGTAGAGTAGCTCAAAAGAGCTTCAAAAAATTACAAATGTAGAAATAATTCACAAATGTATCTACTAAAAAATTAAAATTCCATTAAAAAGGGCATGAAAAATCATAATCCCCAAACAAACGAATAAAACTAAACATCCACTAAAAAATTAAACATGTACTAAAAAATTAAAATTGGTAATAAAAACGGAACAAAAAATCAGACTTCCCGAAATAAGAGAAAGTAACTCACAAGTGGCTCGCATAATTTCAAAATGTACTGAAAAATAACCAAATAAGAGAAAGTGAGCATTTGTGGGCTGGTCCTAATTATACAATATATAAAAATGCACTCAAAAATTTAAAATGTACTAAAAACTAAAAAAAAAACAATCAAGCGCCTCGAAATAAAATAAGGTATTTACTTTTATGAAACAATCGTGGAACAGCATCGAGACGCACCCCACAAATAGGGCAAGGAGCACGGCCAAACACCTAATAAAAGTGTGCGCGCCAATTTTTTTTTTTTTTTTTTCGTTTCTCTTATGCCAAATTTACTAAAATCTCGTAGTGAAATAGTTGGAATAGTTTATAACTCGGCAGTTTTTTAAGCTCATTTATGTCAATCATAAGCAATCCGCTATTGCACTTTTCCCCTTTACTTCCATATTTTATCAGAATGTATTTTTGTAATTTTTGTATTATTTGGTAGTGTCTTCTTTACAATTTTTATTTTCAAAGAAAGAAAACAAAGAAAGATATGTTATGCATGACAAAAACTATAAACTTTTGCCAAAACTTCTTCGAATCTAGAGAAGCTCATAAGGTAGGGTTCTCCGAAACTGCGATTTTCTCTAGGCTGTCATTAAAGCTTTTGTGATGAAACTGAAATGGTGTTGTTTCCAGTTAAATTATTGAATGCATTTACTAGCATTTGTTCATGCCGTTTGCCTCTCATTCATTGCTTCAAGGCTCTCATTGTATCTCACACATTTTAAGTATTGGTATATATTTTTATTTCCATTGAACACTCACTTATTTCCTTAATTAAGTTATATAACTTTAACTTTATAGGGTAGTTTTCATTAGCAGCGTTACCATTTTTTTTTCGTTTACAGATTTTGGTGGGATATCTATATATAATCTTCACCCTCATATACGGTGTATTCCAAAGTAAAAAACACTTTTGATAGTAGAGCATTTTCTGTGCGATACCACCTATGCACGTATATGAGATATCTGCGTACGAAAACTTCTTTACTGATTTGCGGTAAAAGTTTCATGGCCGAAATAATCGAGTATTCAAGCTGAATATTCCTCATAAAGAACTTTACATTTTTGGATGGTAATCCGGCATCATATCCATCGACACCTGCAACTTAATTTTTGACTAAAAATTGCATTTTAACCCACCATCGCTCCTGTAGCCCACTCTAATTTGTACCTAATCTGGATGCTATGGTACATTGGCTGATGAAATGCAAGTCCTTTTTCAGGAAATCTTACAAGCCATCCAACATACTTGTACAAATATCTTGATGAAGTCGCGTCCAGCTCTCTAAATTACTATTTCGATATGCTGTTCTTTTCTGCAAATCTTTGTAACTGATTTGGCAATACAATTGTTTTTCATTTAGGTCTTCAAAATTCAAATAATTCTGAAATTATATTAGAAAACTTTAGAGTAAACTGATTTGTAATAGTCGCTTAAAGCATATCAG
The DNA here is from genome assembly GCA_037575425.1 of Anastrepha fraterculus. Taxonomy (NCBI): domain Eukaryota; kingdom Metazoa; phylum Arthropoda; class Insecta; order Diptera; family Tephritidae; genus Anastrepha; species Anastrepha fraterculus. The sequence continues at coordinate 32,742 of JAYXIM010055454.1, read as the reverse complement.
TCTTCTTACTCTTTATGGTAGGAGAGTTGCTAGATATTTATAGTTAAACCAGGTTGATTTAGTGCAATGCTATTTTCTAAAGTTTTACTCAATGTTGCTTCTCGAGTGTCAAGGTATTTTAGGCATTTTTTTTAACCATGTAAAAAAATGATGCTTTCGCCCATAATTTCAACTCTCCCTCCAATTCTTTTAATGTATCAAACTACCTTCTCAACTCCAAGAAATATATAATACCTTTTTCTCAATAAATGATCCGATGGAATACTCTATCTTTATTCCAATGGTACATTTTTACTAGGCTTGACTATGCCTAAATCTTAGCGCTAACAAACAAATATCCACGTCATTCAAACTGCATCTTCTGTATCTGGAAACCATTGGATTACTGCTTTTCAATTGGCAATCTCGGATTAAAGAAGTGACAAAATGTCACTAAGTAGGTTTCAGCTCCATTAAGCTCTCGTGTAAGTGCTCTATTATGTGTATAGTATGTCTCGAATACAAACCAAATTGGTACATAAATCTAATTTTTAGAAATATCTTGAAATCAGCCTCAATTGACAGAAAGGAAAACAGATTCTAATTTTAGTCAAATTCTGCTCCAGCTGAACAACAATATATTCAAGGCATTTGGTTTCCTATAAAGTTTGCTCGTCAACACATTTTTCGCCAAGAAATGCAAGTAAAATCAAATCGAGCTTTAAATACTTTCAAGCCAAATTAAGTCAAGTCTTCCCCATTCAAGTCAGCTGAGTACAATTGCATAAGTTATGTCAAATCAATTCAAGTTGAGTCCAGCCGATTGAAAAAATTCAAATGAAAACGAAAATATTTCTATTATTGTTTTCAAAATTGACTTAAACATCTTATATTAGTATGTAAGTATGTGCGCACAGTTTGTAAGTTTCAGCTGCTTTGCATACCGCACTCAATTTGAAACACAATATGCCTACACTCAAGTTCAAGCTTTTCCATTTTCTAACTGTCGCTGACCGCTATTTTTATGTTAGGTGCGTACATCTGAATAAAAATTGATACATACATATATAACTACAAATAGTATATTGCCTTCGAATGTGTGTCTAATGCCGTAGCCATATCAATGATAAATACAAAACTTTCCAATACCATTACAAGCGGACCACACAGTTATAAATTATATAAAACATAAATCGGTGTGGTTTGCACCCTGCTGGAAAAACTTGGAGTGATGACACAAGTAGTGTAACTGACTCATACAAGCCAGCTTACGTTGATTTTGAGTTAGGTAAAACGTGCAACTCTTACAAAAGTTTGCTCACTTCATGTCATTAAATTAATCTGATCTGTTTTGGCGAATCCAAACAGTTCACCTACTGTTATTTAGTAGCTGTTCTGGTTTTCTCGTAAATTTGGCAAAACAGGAAATTCAACAGGGTTTATCTGCCTAGATTTGTTTTCACCCTTTCCTTACACACTCACCTGTTTCTTTGTTTGTAAAGCACTGCTTTGTACTTGGTCCCAATAAAGGTTGAAACTACGCTGTCGACGAGTATGTAAAGATCTTCGTAGTTTTTCGATGCCTTCGTTTTAGTCGTTACTGACCTACGACCTTTGACTGCAGTCTTATCATAATATATGCATACAAAGAACACAGGTTTCGAATAATCAATGGCATCTGATCTTGGGTTGAAAAAGATTTCTGTAATCAAGAACTCTGTACGCTTTTTTCAATGAGAGTTACTGGGAGAAAACACTAGAAACGTGTTCTTCCCATTTTTTAATTATAAAGAAAGATTGAAGATTTGTCATCGCTTAAATCTACAAATAGATCATATTTCCAGTTACTACTGTTGGCCCAATGAACGTCGGGGTTTTGACTAAAAGTGATCTCCGTGCATCTGTTTGTCATAGCTTCTAGGTTCTGCCCCTGTTCTGTTTAAGATACAGGCATAACTTTTGTTCCTATCGCCAGCCTCGATCAGTCTATTAAATGCCTTAATCTTTCGCTTTTTCGCTTGATATAAAATGAATTGTTTAATGTATTTAATACTTATAAAACATTTATTAACAATGAGGACAACAATGTCGGTTTTTAGTTGAAATTTTCTTATTTTTGCAGATTACTTAAAAATTTGTCAGGATAAATAATTGGTTCATCTATTGAAGTAAATGCCACTTCAATACCGTTTTTTTTTCAGAATTATGTAAGTAGTAAGTGTAAGTTCTCATATTTCAATGTAATATATGCAGTCATGAGTTCCTTTTGTCGATAGCGGTTTTCAGATAATGAAATTTCAAAAAGAAAATGTAGCTACTTGAAACCTACCTGTACCTACTTAAAACTTAATGGCAGAGTAATTCAATAAATAATTGTATTAATTAAAATGTTTTCAACCAAATTTTCCGTGAACCATCCGAATACTTAATACATCTCTACAGGTATTACATTTACAAAGAAAACAAAAAAAAAAAAACAGCAGTGGAAGTTTTATGCATAATTTTAGTATGTAGTAAGTAAATTCTAACAGCAATGTTAGTTATTCTAAATAAATATTTGCGGTAACATAAACCAATCAACACAAATCCGTAGGTTGTTTCCCGATGACCTGTATATATCAACATAGTTATTTAATATAAAAATAACACTAACATTAACATCAGCATGCCGTATGCACTAACAGCGCCAGAGCGCTCTCATTTGTGATTTGCAGGTGAGCAGCGCTGTTATGAATATCGCAGGCGATGGAACGATGAGCTGTATGAGCTTTACGGCGACATAGACATAGCGCAGCGAATAAAGATCCAGCGGCTTCGTTGGATATCCGAATGGATACAAACGCTCCGGCTTTGAAAGTATTCGATGCGGTACCAGCTGGTGGTAGCAGAGGAAGAGGAAGGCCTCCTCTGCGTTGGAGAGATCAGGTGGAGAAGGACTTGGCTTCACTTGCTGTGTCCAACTGGCGCCGGTTAGCACGAGGAAGAAACGACTGGCGCGCTTTGTTAAGCTTGGCCAAAATCGCGTAAGCGGTTATCGCGCCAATTAAGAAGAAGAAGCGCTGTTATGAGCGCATGTATGTTGGATTCTATATGATTTTCAAAGGCATTCAAAAACAAAAATCATCCAGAACGCACAATCATAATTCTAATCAAAAAAATGGGTTTAGACGTTTGCGAACAGAAAGAAACTGCTTCCAAAATATACATATGTGAATTAGTATAGATAACATTTGTGTTTGTTTTACTCTTCATTAAGAAATTAAAAAAAGAACTCTTGAATATTGTGTTTATATATCTTTCTTTAAAAAATATTTCTGCGTTTTTTTCGTATATCTTTTTTTTTTTAACAAATATTTCTGCGTTTTTTTGTTAAATCGGAGTAAATACGCTACCTTGGAAAATGGAAAATAGAAAAAGGAATCGGCAGTCAGATATCTGAGGCATCAAATGAGGATATCGGCAAATACAATTGATGCTTTCTAGTTAAAACTCAGCCAAAATGTGTGCAACTTATGCATTTAGTTCTGCTCACTATTACAAATTTACTAGAGGCACTGATGTGTGTTCATGAGTAATGGATTTTCCTGCTGTGCCTAAATATTGCTGGCGTATAATTTTTACGCGTATGTTGTACCCATGTGCGCCTATTGTCTATTGACTTTATTGCTAGCTTTCGCTTTTTTCATAATCTCTCTCCTATATGTTTTTATTAATTGCCATCTTTTCTTTTGTGAGATTGTTTCGTATTTATGTTTCGCTTGTCGCACAAATTATTACTTGCAATTTGAAATAGGAGAAGTTGAAAAGTGGAGAAACAAGAAATATGATGAAAATAATTAACGCATGCAAGAGACAACATTAAGTCTGGCCAGTCAGTTCACTGAGGTTCGATTCGGTTCAGTTGAGTTCAACAAGAATGAATGTATGCAAATAAAGCAATGGTTTTGCTTTTCTATTGCTTCTAATTTTATATCTTTCTAGTGTGTATGTAAATGTGTGTGCGCATGAATGCAAACACAATATTATGCTAATTTAGAGGCTCACATCAATATTCATAAATTAACGCATCACAGCAGTATTTTGTATAGCTTACACTTACATGAACTTGTGAAGTGTCTGCAGGCGTATGCATACTTATGCATACTTGTACGTATATATGCTTGTATATAGTTAAATTTCCACTTAATTCTTAAGTGATGTTTGAACATGAAAAATTCAATGCAATTGTCTAGTTAGCTAAGCCAAGTTTACCAATAAAAATCAAATACGGAATTGAAATATTGAAGGTGTCAGTGTCAGACAGATAATGGTTTTGTTAACTACTGGTAGCTCAGCACTACTGGTAAGCTCTTGAAGCTCAATAAAAACAAATAAATAATTATAAATTACAAGAATAACCGATAAGATGGAATTCAAAGAAAAAAGAAACAGCAGAGAATCTGTAAATAAATGCGATGACCCAGAATGATGGCAGCCCGTTTAAGTTTATAATTTTTCATAGTTTTTAACCAAATGCGGCGATGATCGTTTTCACATTAACCTCAGTTAGAAGCGACAAATTTACGCCTCTCTGACAATTTTGATGCTTTTATGCGTTTTTTATGGCTTGTTATTCTAATTTTATTAGCTGCACTATTTGAAATTAGTGCCTATAAATCATTGAATTGCGCATAAATAGATGAAATTTCAAATACACGCCTAAATTTTATTTTCGAATTATGTGAAATTCGATGTGATTTCATAAATTAAATATCGCAGTCTAGACTAATATCGTTTCTTGGTTTATTTCGCATGTCTATGAACAAGATTGTGCTAATTTTTTATAACGCAATTCTTTTTTGCTCGTAATTTTTTACAACCTTGTTTGGTGCTGAAAGAAATGCGCCGCACTGCAAATAACTTACTTGGAAACGTGTTTTACACAATTTTTGGCAATGGAAGTGGCTTACCAGTTGATATTTTATTTCAGTACATGGGTTATGATTCTGATATGTGTAAAGAAAAATATTTCAAGGTGAACGTGGCAGATGGCGCAATAGAACAAGTGTTAAGACTGAGAGAATATTGTTGCTCCATTAATTTGCTGTAAACAAAACTGCCAGCAAACAGTTTTAACATTCGACTAAAAACCTTTATTAATACGTACATAGAAATATTCCCAGCTTCTGTCTCTGTGTATACAGGCAATGCAAAGAAATCAAATCGAACGGTCTTCTATTCACAAAAACAAAAAGAAGCAAAAACTAGAGTTCGGAATGTTTTTATCTTAATTCTTTGACGACGAAAGCGGTCTTCATGCTTTACACGTATGACCACCTGCTACCCGCTGGTACATGAAAGAAAGGAAAGCAGGACATACTAGTGTCCCCACTATGAATTTAATCAAGTAGACTACTGTCTTCGTTAACAAATTCGCTCTCTCATTTCCCTCGATGTATCTTTTAATGGGAACTCAGATAATATATATCACCATCAACTTAAATACCATTGATATTTGATTTCAGGAGCTGATAATGCGATATGGATTCTATGGTAACTTTATTCTTAAGCTTTTGTTGGCTTTTCAAGTACTAAACGTATTTTTAAGGGATTGACTAAGACAAAATTTATCGAATTAAACTTCTGACCAAAATCAGCGGCAGTGCATGGTGGGTCCGCTGGACCCCTGCATAACAATTCAAAAAAATCCCAAGGGTATAATGGTGATATTGGCAATGGTAATGGTAATCATAATTATAAAGGTAATGATAATGGTAATGGTTATTGACGACTTGTAATAATAGTGGTATGGATATTGGTAATGATAACGGTAATGGGAATAATGCTGATAATGGTAATGATAATAATAATGTTAATGGTAATGGTAGTGACACTTATAATGATAATGATAATGCTAATGAAAGTGAAAATGAGACCGATAATTATAGTGGTATTGATATTGGTAATGATAATGGTAATAATGCTTATCATGGTAATGATAATAATATTGGTAATTATAGGGATACTGATACTGATAGTGGTAATGAAGATGATAATTATAGAGGTAATGAGAAATGGTAATGATAATAATGATGTTAATGGTTGTGGTAATAGTGATTATAATGGTAATGATGATGGTAATGGTAATACTGATTGTAATGGTGATGGTGCTGATGATGGTAATTATAATAGTAATGATAATAGATAACGGTAGTTGCAGTGATAGTGGCGATAGAATAATAATGGTAATGGTAATGGTAGTTATAATAATAATGATAATGGTACTGATAATAGTAAAAATAATGTTAGTAATAACGGTACTGATAATTTTGATATTGGTAGAAATAAAGTTAATGATAATAATAGTGGTAATTGTAATGATAACGATAATGATAATGATAATGGTAACGGCAATAATAATGATAATAGTAGAGATATTAATATTCATAAGAATATTGATAATGATGATAGTAATGGTAGTGATAATTGTAAGGATAAAGATAATGATAATGATAATGATAGTAGTAATGATAATCTTATTAGTATTGATAATCTTATTAGTATTGATATTAGCAGTGATAATGATAACCACAATGAACTGCAAATGGTTGTGATAATGACGCTAAAAATTCAAGCACAATTAATCAATCTAAAATTATTTTACTACCCTGAGCGTTGTTTGAGTCGTTTGTCAATCAAGTAACTCAACTAATTTGTTTTAACTAATTAACCTTGAAGCTCTTCTTGCATTCGATTAATAGTTAGCAATTTGATATTGCCATAAAGAATAAAAAAATTTAAAATGATTAAAAAGACACTGCTTTTTAAGTATTTGCTTCGCAGACATAAATCAAAATAAAAATGTGCCGATGCTCATGCAAAGCGAAATAAACAACAAATTATCGCAATAAAGCAAGTAGGTCATTCTCGTTCAACAACGAGGTGCGGTACTGTGAGACAATTAAAATGCTAATTAGAAACAACAAAAAAACAAAAACTGGTCAGACACTGTCATAATTGTCACTAAATAATCATAGAGCACAGAATACAAATTGGCGGCCTGTGAGGTACTACAATGCATATAAAAATAGAAAGAAACCGGCCGATAGCGCCACCACGAATATAACACCTTTTGCTTTGTAAATAATCTTAGATAGTGACCGGAAATTTGACTCGTTTTTTGCTATTATTTCTCATTGGGAGTATTAATTAAACAATTTTCGATATTTTTTTCTTTGAGCCATCATCTTTTATTACCACCAGCACTCACATAAATACCAAAGCGCAAGCAATTACAATACAATAAAAAACTCTAAGAAATAGAATGTTAAATGGTTCAAAGCAGATTATTGCAATATTTTAATTATTAATGCAAAACGTCTCGTTTTAAGTTGGTCAGACAGCTGAGTGCTTTGCACTTAGAATAAGAAAATATAATAAAAAAGCAAAAAATAATAAATAATAATAAACAAAGTAGCGTAAAATGTTGGCGGGCTTGATTGTATGAACGGAGATACCAGTTTACGTTATTGAGTGAGTGAGTGAATGAGTGACTAATCGAAGTCGCGTTTAATTAGTAAACATTGCAAAAGAGCAGTTGCAAATGCACACACATACATGCGGGCATATCGACTAGAAATTGTATACAGTTTTAAATTATTTTTATGCATTTCTTAAAGCTATTCGTTTTCAGTAGCATTTTAAATATTATTGGTCTTCTGCTTCACCTGCAGCTGGCTAATTAACGCAGCGGGATGTTGTAGAAGAGGCTTGCGGCGCTTTATGTGGCCTAGCATAAAATAAATTGATGAAGAAGCGGCATAATTTTGTTGAAAATTTTTGTATATGAATGTAATTGATAATATTTTGTTTGAAATGTGCACTTTTATAGATATTTATAGAGTTAGTTGAACAGTATTTCTAAAAACTTGGAAGTTGAATGGTTGTGTTGAGCTCAGCGTATTGCTAAATTTGTGACTTCGGTAGTAAACAAAAAAACAAGAAATAAGTAGCTCCTTGCCTTTTGTGAGTAGTAAAAACATATTCTGTTTGTTGAAAGTTAACTCGTTGCAGTCATCAATACACAAGCAGAAATAAGCGGTACTACAAGCGATAGTACACCAAAATTTTTAATAGTTTTGACCATTTTCCTAGATTTGGCTTCCATGCTCATTTTTTTATATTAAAGTATAGCTCATTGCCTAATGCAAACCATATAAATGCAATTTTAAAATTTTACAAAAAATTTGCAAAATTCCAAAAAACCTTTCATCCTGATTCCACCATTTTTAAATATCATATCTAGAAATATTATTGGTTAACAGGTTTAATGCTTAGTGATAATAAATTTAACAATAAAATAATAATAAAAAATTATAATAGTCCCCTTTGATTTTTATATTTTTTTTTCCTTAACGGTGAAGCGCATTTTCTCCATATTAAGAAAATGCTTTGCACTTAACAAAACTGGTCGAAATGCAAATGTGCTGCCATTTGTTATGGGCTGTGGGCAAAAAGTAAGGTGAATTTAATTGTCAAACTTCGCGAGATTAAAATTTCGCTCTGGTTATTTTCACGAGTTGGTAGCACTGTTAATAACATCTGGGAAAACTTTCATGTGAATGTCATTATCAGTAATATATTTACGCTTGTGTTAAGTGCCATCAAATTTTGTTTGCGGAATGAAATTTCGGCTGCGGAAACGTTTAGCATGTTGCAGAAGGCATTTGGTGATTCGACCATGTCGCAGAAAAATGTTTATAAGTGGTACAAAAACTTCAAAGAGGGTCGAGAACGTGTTGATGACTTGGAGCGCTCCGGACGACCATCGACGTCAATAGATGACCAACACGTCAATAAAGTGAAGGAGTTAGTGCTCAAAAATCGTCGGTTGACTGTTAAAGACCTTACTGATATGATCGGAACATCAGAAGGATCTGTGAAAACCATTTTGAAAGACCATTTGGGCCTACGAAAAGTCAAATCTCGTTTGGTACCGAAAACTCTCAATTTCTTGGAGAAAAGTAGTCGTGTTAATGTGTGTGAAACAATGCTTTCAGACTATCAGGACAAGCTTAAATGCATCATTACGGGAGATGAGACTTGGATTTATGCTTACGACCCTGAAACAACCGACCAATCAAGCGAATATCGTGCTAAAGGCGAGGCCAGACCGAAAAGAGCACGTCAAAGTCGTTCAAAAATAAAGGTCATGATGACAGTTTTTTTCGATTTTCGTGGTGTGGTGCACTATGAATTCCTTCCACCTGGCCAAACTGTTAATAAGGAATATTATTTGAGCGTTAGGCGTCGTTTACGTGAAGCAATTCGTCTAAAAAGACCAGAATTATGGGCCAACAACTCTTGGTTTTTGCATCACCATAATGCACCGTCTCACACTGCACTCGTTCTTCGTGACCATTTCGCCAAAAATTCCACGCATATCATTCCGCAACCACCGTATTCACCTGATTTGGCTCCGTGTGACTTCTGGCTATTCCCAAAACTCAAGAGATGACTCCAGGGAACGCGTTTCGAGTCGATTGAGGAGATAAAAGCTGAATCGAAGAAGGTGCTGATGGCTATACCGGAAATGGACTATTTTGCATGTTTCGGGGATTGGAAAAATCGTTGGCATAAGTGTATTTCATCGAGAAGGGATTATTTTGAAGGGGATGAAATTGATTTACAAGAATAAATAAAGATTTTTCATTTTACAAACAAATTCACCTTACTTTTTGCCCACAGTAGTATACCGCTCATGGTTGTAAGAAATATTATTTTTATAAAGTGATGACGTGTATTATTTTAAATAATTTCTTTAACAAAAGTATAGGAGATCTGTGTATAATCCGCGGCTTTTCCTGTTAGAGTCTTTTCATATTAGTGTTAAATACATGAAAATTTCCAAATTTATATCCACATTTTTTCTACCTTTTCGAATTTAACGAACAATATTTTGGATACGTGGTATTATAGCCTATTCAATATTAGTATAAAAAAGCTTGAAGTGGCTCAAAATTCTCGCTGATTTTTTACAATTTTTTTGGCTAAGGTGTTCAGCATTTCCTGTCATATAAAAGACTTCCGAAAATATGCTTATATGGAAGAAAATTCCCAACATCGTGTCCCAAAATTTTGATTTTTGAGGGACTTAAGACTTGCAATTTATTGTACTAGGATTTAATGGGCTATAAAATTGCATACTATGAAGTTTTTAAAGATTCTGATTGAAGAGTTTAAAGTTTTGATAATAATTTTTCAAAATTAGGTGTAATTCGCTGGCGTTTTGTTTTTTGACAGCTGTTAAGTAGAGTAACTGCATATTATGAAATTACATAACTTAGATTTTGCTCAAGAAAAAATTGTTAATTTACAATTTATGGTGCTGTATTAACGAAATGTGGTTTCAGCAAATGATGCAATGTGCCACACAGTTAACGTGACAGTCAAATTATTGCAAACAAAATTCCTGTGAAGAATAATTTCATGATTTCTGCAAAATTTTGACACCATGAGCTAGCAGCATGATAGATTTGGACTATTTTTATTTTGTTAAACTATCTCAACGTTTTGATTTTGCGTATAAACCAGAAACATTTAAAGCTTTGCAAAATTAAAAATAGGATACGCCTAGAAATTACCTGAGAAGAGCCCTGGTAATGCCAAGAAAATCATTGAAAATTTCACCAAAAGAAATGCAATTTAGAAGGCTTCCATGACAAAAGTATAATTCGGGATCTGCAAAACTCTGCGAGTGAGAATTTTTAAATTATTAGGTTTGTCTTAGATCATAGGCGACGTCCATTAGCTCCAAAATAAATGCAGTTTAACACGCATTTCCACTCCTGCTGCATTTTATTACTGGTAGCGATGAAAGCTCAGAATGCCTAGGGAAGTACTTATTCGACTATGGCATATACATAAAACCACAAAATCAACTGATGATTTGATGACCTAATAATAAAAAAAAGTAATAATAATTTCTGAAATTACTACGTGAACTGCTCGTATAGCATCGACCGAGGGTACTGAGATCTCCATAAAAATCTAGAGCAATATGATGGTGCAAAATTAATCACCCTATCGGAAGATTTTCAAATTTTGAAAATGGCGAATTTCATCGCTTAAAGCATTTATTTTATATAGTAAAAAGTTACTCAATAATAAAATTGAATGATTAATTTTGGCCACCTTTTATGCATGCATCCAATTCATCATCATTCTGATATATTCGTCCATTCGAATAAGTGTATATTTCTTATACATACTCCGCGCGGCAGATGGTTGGTTATGAGGAACTTTTTCGTGGCAGAAATACACTGGGAGGTTTGCTCCTGCTTGCCGAGGGGCGATCGCTGTTAGAAAAAACTATCAAACTATTTCACACATTTGGTGGTGGTAAGCAAAATAGTAGGCATACTCTTCCCAACACTTTGTGCTGAGGGGGAAGAACTCGAGTATGAAGCAACGGAACCTGTCCCATTCACAGAAGAAGGACTTATGGATGCTGCAAAAGCAATGAAATGCAATGAAGCGCCAGGACCTGATGGCATAGTTGCAGGAATATTGAAACTATTGGCAATCGAACGCTCTGCCCTCGTTTGCTGCTAAACATGTACAACGCATGCCTAAAGGAAGGAATTTTTCCAGAAATATGGCGAAACAAAAACTAGTACTAATCAATAAGGGAAAGGGAGACCCAACATTAGCGTCCGCTTATAGACCGCTATGCATGCTGGATAGCGCAGGAAAACTCTTATGAGAAACTGATAAAGCATAGGCTCAACGAAGCCGTAGAAAACAGATGGCGGCCTATCTGACAGGCAGCATGGTTTTAGAAGTGGCAGATCTACCTTCGGAGCCATCCCAGACATAATAGCTAGCGTAGAACATGCTCAGGCAGGTAATCGATACTCCAAACGCTTAGTATTACTATATATTATATATTACTGGATATTAGAAATGCTTTCTACAGTTTAAGTTGAGACGCCGTAATTGAAGCCTTAAAGGTAAGATTCAAGATCCCTAATAATAAATTGAAGACTATTCGCAGCTATCTAAGGCCAAAAGGAAGTTAAATCAGTTGATGATCCGAGTTCAGACATGGCTAGAAGACCATGGATTAAAGCTGGCCACAGAGAAAACAGACCTAATCCTTCTAACGAACAGACGTATCCCATTAGAAGTAGATATGCAAGTACTCAATGCCACTTACTGGGCGCACATGAATCGTGCTGCCACAGAGCTGCCAAAGTAAGCGGCATGTTAAGTATGCTCATGGCAAACATTGGAGAACAAGCGAAAACTTTTAATGTATATGACGAACTCGATTCTCTTATACGGATGCGAAATATGGACAGATTCGCTAAGAGTGCAATGCCGGCGGAAAACTCTGCAATCTGTGCAACGCACCTGCGCTCTCAGAGTGGCTTCGTCATACAGAACAGCATCTGAAGCAGCGGTCTTAGCTATCAGCGGAACCATCCCTATAGATATTCTAGCACAAGAGCGCAAACGGAGATGGGAGGCAAAAAACATAGGAATCCCACTCAGTACCACGCTTCTCCGATATTAGAGTTCAAACGCCCACACTTTGGCAGGCAAGAAGGAACTGTGAACACCTTATTTAAATGCGAGAGGTGGAACATAGAGAAAACAAGTCTGCAACGAGCTATTGGCGTATTTACATCTAAAGAAATTATAGAGAAAATGAAATATATATATAATTGGCGCGTACACCCTTTTTGGGTGTTTGGCCGAGATCCTCCTCCTATTTGTGGTGTGCGCGTCTTGATGTTGTTCCACAAATGGAGGACCTGCTAATTTCGTGGAGGATATTATCCGAAAAAAGAATCGTGAAATGGAAAGTTATGCTGAAGAGCATTGAGCATAGGTTTCTCAAAACAGGCGACCCTGAGGGTGAGTAGGTAACGCTTATGACGCCGTCTTGGCCCTTTACCTCAAGGCAATACGGAAGCAGTCCCGGGGTGGAGGGAAAAATCCAAGAGGAAAGAAGGGATATTTTAGTGGAATCACCACTCACGTAGTAGTGACGGTTACTATATGGTGCGAAGACATTTTTAACCCAACCTCATCACAAAAAAAAAAACAAAAATTTGGTGGTCAGTTTCGAATCCACGTACTGCCGAATGGTGGTAATGCACTAATCTATTCGTCTACGGCGGTCTAACCATAAGCAGTAAATATAAAACAAATAAAAAAACCAATCGTAGAGACTAAGAATCCAAATAAAGAAGTTTGTGCACAATCATATTTCAAGGAAACTTTGAAACAATTTGGTCATCAGAAAATCGATTATCGATTGTCAATAATTCTGTTACTTTGCTGGTGATTAAAAATGCGTTTTGATGAATGAATACCCAAATTTAAAGCAAATATATGGAGTCAGAAAAAATATGGTGATAATTGACAAGTGACCGTGACGAAAATCTTTCGCTCGTCGTATTGGTGAAGGTCAAAGATCATGATTTTTTGTGCAATAATGGTTTTTATAATTTTCCAAAAATTGACAGCTTAAATGCTACAATTGAATTTAATTGTATTTTGCAAATATTGTGTGCAAAAATACTATTAAAAAACTCCTAGAATAGTTATCCATAAAAACTAGTAAACTTTCGAAATTTTAAAATCAAACTTAGCGTAATTAAATATTTCATGAAACAAATCCCATGCCAGCCAAGCAAGAACTTTAACTAACATAACAACATAATAAGTTGTTATTCTAATGTTTCCCAAACTGCTATTTGCATTTTTAACAAAGAACCAGACGCACAGATAAGGAAGAAGCGTACAAGCACCTGTCAAAATTTTTAGAATGTGCGACTTGTTAATGTGCCATGTCAGAACTATAACTTTATGAAGCATTTTATAATTTTTTTCTGGAGTTTTTTTATTTTTATTGTGTATAATATATAATATTCATATATTTATTCCTGAAATTAGTTTAGTTCATAAGCTGCTTGCAAAATAAAATGATTATGACATCATAAAAGAAGAGATACATCTGTAGAAATTCAGAACTACTATAAATTTCGCTTGAATTCTAATGTCTTGCTTGAGAAATTGCGCCACTTTCTGGTTGTATTGTTGTCTGTTTACGAATTGCAATAAAAGTTGTTGTCATAAATTTAATTTTAATCTTCGATAATATTTTGTCTATAAACAAGTTTTATTAAAAAACAACACAATACTTCCGAAAGATTTGTGCAGTTTTCGGGGGCACACAGTGCTCCAAATAAATAAAAATATAAGTTTGGGTTAGCAACTGAGGGAATGGAGCGGGTATCAATAAACATTTCTGTTAAAAAATGCTTAACTAACTCGTAACACTTCTATTAGTTTGGGGAAAAAGAAATCCATTAATTTCTCGGTAGAATTCTGTAGTGATTGATTTCTCGTAAAGTATCGATTAAACTATTCAAAGTCAAGATGTCAAGATGAGATTTCACACAAAAAAATTAATTTTGCTGTTTTTGTTTATTCTATTCAGTTGTGAGTTGCAGGGTGTTAACAACGGAAGTGAACAAAAAAAAAAATTCGGTACATTTTAAAGTTTTTCTTGGATAAAGGCGAAAATGCAAGCCAGACCGTAATTGTGAGTTATGTTAATGGTGTCAATACTGTAACAACTAATTACGTGCAATTTTGATTTCGCTCATTCCGATCAGGCATTTTTGATGTTAAAGAAAATGTGGATAAAATCACAGAAATAATTGAAGTTCACCGACTTGTTAGTAGTCGTAACATGGCCTAGAAGCTAAAATTCGACAATAAACACAGTTTTCAAGCTTACGCAAATCGTCTGAAATCTTAATATGTTCTTCACAACATCAATGACTATCGCCCGTACTAGAATCATATTATTATTTCAATTTTTTTTTTTAACTAAAAGAAACCGATTTTTAGAATGTCAAATTCAAAACCGCGCCATTTTATCAACAACAAAAATGTTTATTCTAGTAGTGGGGCATTACTACACTAAGCTACATTTAAGCTACTTATCCTTGAAGAAATCGTAAGGAAAGCAAACGAAAGATGGCGTAATGAAGCCACCTGCAAAATCGCCCATCAACTGTGGCCGACTCTTGGTGCTAAACGCACAGAATCTTTGCTAAGCTAAAATAAACACAGTCTTAGCACATTGATTTCAGTCATATTGGGACATTGTCTAATAGGTAGGCACGCCCAAAGGATGGGTGTGCAAGCATGACTTCTGTAGAAGTTCTCTTGATGAGGAAGAGGAAGAGACAATCTTACACCTTCTGTGCCATTGCCCTGCTCTATCCAGACGGAGATTTGCTATTCTAGGCAGACAATTTTTTAACGAATTGGAAGATCTCAGTTCCGCAGAAATGGGAGGTATTCTAAAATTTTTGAAAAGCACACAATGGTTTTAGGAGACATAGGCATCACGTGGGCTATGAGCCTGAGTGTGTCCCATGGAACAACCGCTTAAACCTAACCTAACCTACAGCCCGTGTTGAGAAAGGAGGAGGGTTGCGTATGGCTGGTAACCAGACCGTAAAACCCAATTATCCAAGAAACGGAAAGAAGCCTCGAATATAAACGACCCCCCAAAGATGTGACCTTCAGCTTTCGAAAACGGACAACGATTGGAACCTGGAATGTGCCGGCGCTCTCAGATTCCTCGAAGCTGTTACAAGTGACGAAGGAACTAGATAGATAAGAAATCGCAGAAAACTAAACGACTCGGCAGTGGCGATGAAACCTTACAATCTGGACACTATTTTATCTTGAGCGGTAGTAACTCCAACAGAGAAACCTACAGTCATACTGATTAATAAATTTTTTGGTTTTTGTGTTTCAGATAAATAGAAGAGCCAAAATGGACAACACCATCCAGGTATAATTTTTCGGGAGGGTCAACTTCAGCGCCATTTTTTAAATTAAAAAAAAATCTCTTTTTTAATTTTTTTATGTTAAAGAAGTTAAATAAAAAGCCTAAAAAATTTAAAAATCATTTTTCATATTTTTATTGTAAAAAATATTCCAGAAAATACCCTAAATTTTTGAGCTCTAGACCACCGGCACCCCTTAAGCCAAAAAACATTGATCTGCTTTTGGAAAAAAGTTTCAGTTTATTCATTCAATTATAATGCGCAATTGGTTATTTTGGACCTAATGATTAGTAAATTCGACAATATGCGACTCGATATTTGAATCGTTGCTATGGCAGTTGCAAAGGCTTGACATTTTCATAAAGCAAGGAATAAAAATACCTCAATGCATCCGCATTGCTTGCCATCACAAAATTGTGTATAATTTCCCAAAATGTAATTTTTCACTCAATTAAATATGTTAATGAATAAGAAATACGAAATAAAACTATTGTACATTCGTTGTCTGCAAACGGCAAACAGCAAATAGCATAAAACATAAAAGCAGCTACTAGTGAACCGCTATAACACCAACAACAGTAAACATTTAACAGGTTCATTCTGCTAATTCACCTCTATGCAAATTCAATCCAATTACAAACAAAATTGCGCGACGCGGCACACCCACCGCCACTTGCAAACGAGTAGAATGTGAATGCGATTAAAGTGTGACCGCAGCGCCACTGAGCTGAGCGTCGACGTGGTGAACCAGCATTAGAGGTAACTACTCGTACTTGCTTTGCTGGATATTTAAATAATTGCTTTGTTTTCTGTTTTTTGTTTGTTTGTATTTACCACTTCGGTAGGCTTAGCACGTGTGTGCGGGTGGCTACGTCATCAAATGCGTGTTGAGTAAATCAATAGAATGCAACTCGGATGTCTATAAAATTTTATTATTATTATTTGTTGTTATATAATTTAGGCTTAATGTAATTCAAGTGGTTATTGCAAATTAGTAAATCAAATAACAAAATGCGTGCACAGTAGGACTATTTGTGGTTAGTTTGAAATTAATTAATTTGTCGTGCGTTTTCGGTTTTTTTTTCATAACAAAAAGAATAAATTAAAAATTTTAACTATGAGTCGTTATAAATTCTATTTGTAATTGCTTATGGCTAGTTAAAATTTAAATCACATTATTTATGGTAATGAAAAGTACGAACATATATAATCATAATCATGCAAATTTTTTCTCCTACGAATGCTAGACTAAAAACAACAAAGAAAGAAGCAAACCACAAAAATTTGGTATAGCCTGACATTTGTGTATTTTATTCTTTGTGTATATGTGGGTCAGTAAAAAAAACTACATCGAACCTGTTCGGTAGTCAAAGTAAACATTTGTATAACAAATGACTTCTCTAAATTAGAAATTTGCATATTTTCTGCCGCTTCATGCCAGCGGATGTTCTACTACCTAATATCCGGCACGCTTTGCGGCATTCATAGTAAAATAAACGTATTTTAAATTGTATCTTTGTCCGCATGTTGTATGAGAAATGTGCGAAAATTTGTTAAGTTGGAGGTTGCGGCTTCCAAATACCAAAGCATACACTAGCGCTAGGACTAGGAATTTTAGCACGTTAACCAATTGTTACAGCTCTTGACGTCAGGCGCGCAAAAACGGTTAATTTGGTGATTCTGACATCCGGACTTGTTAGAAAAGGAGGGTAAGTTTGCAAAATATCAAGCCTGAAGAGCTCAAAAATCAAACCATGTGGGGTCTAGTGTACCCGCTTGGAAAATTCATCACTCCGATTCTTATGAATATTTGTCCTAAGGGTGCAAAAACAGAGCAAAATTGAGTGAGGAAATATTGAGTGATTGCCGTGGTATAAGGGTTCAAAATTTAGTATTTTGTTTTTGTGAGATCCGATTGGAAGTACCTTTTCCAATAGGGTTATTTGACAGATCACGCGTGACTACTGTCAAATTAAATACTTATACATCATTTTTTTTCAGTATTCATTAACATTTCATCATGGAAAGGCTTACAAATATTCGATGCTCTGTGAAAAGTGTTGATCGCGCGCTCAGGTTAACTTATGATCAACAGCGAAGAGGCCCATTTTGGCTTAACAGCAAAATTTCCGTATTTGGGCTAAAGAACCATTCAAGAGCAATCATTATATTACATTGAAAACAGCCGTTTAGTGTGGCCTGTGAGCTGGAGAAATCATTGGCCCATATATCTTCAAAGACGAGGCGCCAATGTAACAGTGAATGGAGAACGCTATCGCGTCATAATAAATGGCTTTCTGATGCCGGAAACTGGAGTTCGTGATCTCCACAAAAATTTGTTCCAACAAGAGAGCGCTACTTGTCATACAGCACGTGAAACAATGGATTTACTGCGTCATCGTTTCGGTGAGAAATTTATCTCTCGTCTCGCACCAGTAGACTGGCCACCAACATCGTGTGATATCACACCTTTGAACAATTAATTGTGGGGGTCTGTAAAGTCTAAATGCTTTGTGGATAAACCACTTTCGATTGAGGCATTGAAAGTCAACAATACTAACATTAAAGTTATTCACGAGATACCAACCGAAGTCCTCCAGCGAGTCATTGAAAATTGATGTTTACGGATGGCCGAATTACGGTGCAGTTGCGGTCAACATTTGAAAGGGGTTAGTTTTAAAAAATAAAGGCCATTAGTCGTTCTACACAAAAATAACAAAGATTGGCCAATTTTGAATTTTCGTTCTTTTATTTCAATTTAAAATCCGATACCTCTAAATTGATCACCCTTTATTTTTTCTCTGATTTGTAAGTCAGAAAAACGAAGCAAAATATTTTTAAAGCAATTTTTCCGTGCTTTCCAATAAAAATATAAAAAAATGCGAAATGTGTTTCGGTAATTTTTTTTCGTTTATGCGCAATTAAAAGCTTGGAATTTTTCCCCTAAATGGTATCTAACTTTTTATGGAGAGATAATATTACATAATTTAGTTTGGTCTTGACGGCACTATTCCAACACGGCGCATTGCAACCAGGGTTGGGCATTTTGCACTACTTCCAAATTGCCCTACCAATACCTTTTAGTGGTAAGGATTTCGTTATCACTAATTCTTCAGTGCGTGGTTTAACTCTCCGCTTATTGCATTAATTATTTGGTGGCTAAGGACAATCCTGGTTGCACACGATCAGATTTTATTCTCTTTCTCATCCCCAGTGCCATTTGGTGGGTTTTCTCTTCATACATATGACGTTCGAAAAACTTTGTCGCAAATTCAAAATTAATTTTAAGACTTTTTAATACATTTTGGTTTGTAGGGGCCACATTCTTCTAAGTTAATACAATATATGTCGGAGAGAACCTTTCTGGAAACAAACATATTTTACAAGGTGTAGGGGTATAAATACACACACATATTCTTTCACATGTTAACAATCGGTGGGACGGACAAACGGATATAATGAATTGAAGCATGGTTCAAGCATCGGGTCATGCACAGACTATTTGCTTCCCAAATCTATAAAATACGACAAAAAAGATTGGCAAACTCAGACTAGCAAGTACAGCACTCAGACAACATTAAGTTCATTGTACTGCCCTCAAGTTTTATAATTTTCTTTAAATCTATCCGACCTCATAAAAAATCTGAGTAGATCTTGTGGTGCCAAGGAGCCAAGGTGGTCGCTTCTTAACACATCAATGCCACAAACCTGAAGCCTGATTCGAGCGAAGGTCGGGCAGAAGCACAGAAAGTGGTCCACCATCTCATCCTCCTCTCCACATGCTGGACAAAATGTAGTGTCTGAGATGCGTACCTTTTCCATGTGCTTTGCCCACAGAAAGTGGCCCGTCATCAGTCCAAACATCCTGCTACATTCCCTTCTGCTTAGTGACAGGAGGGACTGCGACAGTTGGTCGGACATGACAGGTAATATCAGTTTTGTCCATCTGCAGCCTCTCTCAGCCTGCCAAGCTTGCTTGTGGGTTAGAGTAACCCGTTTGCTAACCGTGGCTTTGATGGCTGCAGAAGGGAGTGGCAGAAGGGATCCGTCCTGGAGTCATCCTTGAAAATGCGAAAACAGTATTTGTCGGGCTGATTTTCAGACTTTACCCACAATTGAGCCTCTGGTAGCACCACACTATATCTCTTTTCAAGTACTACTCCTGACGGCATGGAGTTAAGGGACATGAAGAGAATCGTTGGATCGAAGCCCATGCCTTCTCTGTCGTCCCATATCGGACAGGGCCATACCAGTTTCCTTTGTGTTTCAGCCTGCAGATGGCCTTTAAGGCTTCTCCTTGCATTAAAACATCAAGTGATGCTAGACTAACCAGAGCATCTAATACCGGGCCTGAAATAGTCCCCCATATTTATACTGACGGCTCAGAGATGGACAACGGCACTGGATCGAGAGCTACTCTGAACAGTTATCTTTAAATTGCTCCTTTATAATTCAGGCTGGTAGAGCGTCTTCCAAGCTGAGATCTACGCTATAGAAAAAGTAGCAAAAATTATAAGAATTATGGACTTACTTCCGGCAAACCTTACAATTTTTGTTGATAGTCAAGTAACGATAAGGACACCAGCAGTAGCATACATTAATTCAAGATGTGTTAAAGAATGCAGGAGGTCCAACAACGCAACGCTACACTTTTTTAGGTTCCCGGCAACTTTGGAGTGGACGGAAATGAAAGAGCGGATAAGTGTGCAAGGAAAGGCTCTGAGCTTGACCTTCTGCGAGTGGGAAAGGACATAAGCATTCCTCTAAATGAACTGTACGCTGTGATTGACTTGAGTGTAATCGCGGAAACCGCGATAGATAAAGGTGGTCTCTGACTATTAACTGCACGGTTTCCAACGCGCTTTGGCCAAAACTGTCTGCTTGGGCTCAATAGACTACCAATACCAGCCGCCTTCACAGTTATTATAATGGGTCACGGCACTATTGGCACCCTAGCTAGTTGAATAGGAGTACCTCCATTGACTTCTGCAGGAGTTGTGTAGATGATGAAGAAATTGAGTCGGTACAACACCTCCTCAGTGAATGCCCTGCACTTCAAATAATCCGTGCCAAATAACTTGACGATTAGTTCTTTGAAGACCTTTGAAATTAGCAAAATGTCTCACTGGAGAGACTTGTTACCTTCTTAAAAAGATCTAACTGCATTAAGCAACTTAAATAGGGGATAGAAATCAAATGCAGGTATCACAATGGGCCTTAAGGGGTAACACCACTGTACACGCGTAAAATAAACACGATTTTTAAAGAATTTTTTTGTATAGAAGAAAAAGGAAACCAATCACTCTGTTTGGGGAAGTTATTACTTATATACTAAAATACAAAACTACAGAGTTTGATCGAAAAATTTTACAAAATGGCGGCATTGGAGACATTTTTGTAATACGGTTTCTCTTGAAGGAGCTCCGCGGCACGCAGCACAGAGGGTGCAAATTTTAATCTGGAACAAAGAAACATTTTTTTTTCTTAATCTAGATAAGAATAGCTAAAGAAACACGTAGGGGATTTAAAAAATATTTATTTTTGTGGAATTAGCAAGCATTTGAAGGAAAAAACTCTATTTTGGACTAAAAAAACGGCACTTAAATAATTATAACAATCGTTTAAATTGATCTATCGGAAATCCCCTACGCTCTTCTCTTAAGAAGGTTATTATACAGACGTAGTGAAAACCCTGATTAAAAATATTTAAAATTGTTTGAGTTATGCTGCGTGCCAATTTCAGAAAACGTGTTTTGAGAAAAACGCGCTTAAAGTTTGGAAATTTGGCGAAGTTGTTAGGTAGCAGTCACTAACGCTTGGTTGAAAGCTTAAAATATTTATGAAATAAACTTCGGTAACGTATAAAACTTTTTGTTCTGTATTTTAAAAGGTTCAAAGAATTTTTTAAGCTTATAAAAAAAAAATCAATTTTTTGAAATTTCTACAGTGGTGTTACCCCTTAAGACCACCAAGTGCCTTGTTTTAGGCAAAAACCCCGCCTTACCTTGTCACTATTTTCTACGCTTCTGTAATAATTTATAAGAATATAAACTCAAGCATAAAATTTGGTTACTCCAATTAATTTGAAATTGTTTTACTATCAGAATTTTACAAATTATTATGGGCCGTCACAGTGGCCGGAATAAAATGCAATTTATATGCATGCGCTCATTAATTAATATGTTGCTTAATCTCTCTACCAAAACAGGCACAAAAAGGCCAGCAAAACAGAAACATGAATAATTGGCAGAAAAAGCGATACCACTTAGCGATAAAAATCGAAAATATATATTATATATGTATATATATTTTTTTTATTCAACACATTAGCCACTCACTTTTCGTTGTACTATGCACAGAAAAATCAAAAACAAAAAAAAAGAAACAAACAAGAATTCTGCAACAAAAAATGCAAGTAATTAAAAATAGCGTTCACGTGTCATTCCTGCACTTGCCCTTGTTTTTGCTGTATTTTTAAATTAACAAAATTCGATAGTTTTAGTATTTTTGAATGAAAAATGTACAAGAATCAAATGTAAAGTGTTGCTGTTTGTCGAGCTCCGGTTGACAGCAAACAAGTTCGTTACTTGAGTCTTTCGTTGATATTCTTAACAGCCCGTAAACTGCTGCGACGGACAGTTGCCTAGTTAGTTGATATGTATCTACGTGAAATATTTTCAAGTCAGCAGCACATATCAACTATCAATATAAATGCGTTTGTATAGCTGTTAAAAGCATTTGCAACAACAAGAACATAAATAAATTGGTAGCGCATGCTGCCGCAATCCACTTCAAACCCAATACTGTCGTCGTCGAGATACATACACACCTATGTACAACTCGGTTAAACGGCTCATTTTTCAAAATTATTATCTTTTGTTTTTTTATTTTTTATTAATATTTTTTATTTTTTATTTATTTATGTTTTTTTTTTGTACAAGTGTTTTTTTTTCATTCATTCATTTATTTCCTTTTTTACTGCAAACACCTCACTGTACATCTTCTTTGCTTTACAATAGTGAAGCAATGAAGCAAATTGAAAACGAAAAAAAAAACAATTAACTACTTAAACGTCACTCACCTTGTTCGCAAATTTCCGTTGCGTGTATTGTTCAGCGTTTTTGCAGCCAACTTGAAGCTATTGCTGCTACCAGCGCCGCCGCCAATACCACTGCCATATGCCGCACCGCCTCCAAGTCCCAAGCCACCATTACTACCGCTATTCAGCTGACTTGCACTCGTGCGCGGCAGACGCGGGTTACTGGCGCCGGTACGCACTGTTGCGCCGCCACCACCACCACCTGAGCTGCCACTGTTGCCATTATTGCCGGCTGCCGATGTAACAGCGAATACGCAGACGAGCAACAGCAACGCAATGGTGAGTGATGAGCGTTTGCTGCGACAACAACCGCGAGCACCGCCAAGCCCACCACCACGGCTGCTGCTGCTGCTGCTGGTGTTGTTACTGCTGCTGCCTCTGTCGTTAGTGCTCATCGCGGTAATTATTGTTTCTACTTTAGTAGTGACCGCTGTTTTCGGTCGTAAGAACCAGTTCTTGATTTCTTGCTTTTGTTTTTGCATATGTTTTTGCTTTCCTAGCAACAACAGCTGTTGTTGTTGTTTTTGTAGTAATGGCGCATGAGTGGCATATTGCTCTGGTCGTTGCTGCTGCTGCTGTATTTGTTGTAGCTTTTGTTGTTGCTGCTTGGCCTTTAAGGCCGGCATTTTGCTGGGTAGTTTGATTGCTCGGATGCTGTGAGCGCGATTAATGCTGCTCTTCAAATTTTTATACGTTTCCTTTTTAATTTATTTATTGTTTTTCTTGATTTTTGTTCTTGTTTTTGTTTTTATATTTATATTTATTTTTAACTCGAACGTCGTTTACTTTTATTATTATTTTACTTGGCGCTTACACCCTATGCTTTGCACAATAACTCACAATTTATGTATGTATGTGTGTTGTTATTTATTGCTGATTGACTGCAAGTGTATTGAATGGGAAAGACACCGTTGTAACAAAAGCACTGAAATTTGCTATAATCAAAACAAGCTTATGAAAATACAAAACCTTAAGTCAGCTGAGTTTAGACTGAAATTTTTTTTCGTTTTGTTGGGGTTCTGTATGCCTGTGATAACTTTTCCTTCTTCTCAATTAAATTTAAGGTATGTTTGCGTGTTTTTTTTTTAATTTTTTATTTAAAAAATACTTTTTTAAGAAATATTTTTGCGTCCACACAAAAAATATTTTGAGCATAATAAATTATGTTACATTAAATTTTCTCTTATTTGAATTACATGATCACTAAGTCCAATAAAAAAAGATTGTTTTCAGCTTTTTCAGTGAAGTAGACATTTTGTCAAATATTCTAACTGATTTTCTGGCTCTGCTGTGGCCTGCTACTGCGGTTAGCATTCAAACTGCGATGTTATTCTCATAAACATTTTCAATTTTACATGAGGCCAGCTTAAACAGAAATGGGATACTGTTAGTTAACATGCTCTCTTGCTATCACTGTTTATTAACAGAACTGCACTTTTTTTAGAAATAATCTTTTCCTAAGGCGTGCGCAAAAGAAAGATCGTCTCGCTATTCCAGAAGTAGGCTTTTGACAGATGGACTAGCCTGCAAAATAAGTAAATAAACGTTGCCCATTTTCAACCAATCCAGAAATAACGAGCTGTTAATAAAGCCAAGTGCAGACATATTCAGAATAACGTCAACAATAACCGGCCGCTGGACTTTGGGAGACCATACCAGGAAGATGGGGTGGTCGTACAAGGATAGTTGTAGAAGTTATGATCAAGAAGGGTCTAAGGAAACCGTTTTTCACTAGCTGTGTAAGTGCCCAGGTCTGGGTCTTCTATGACACAGAATTCAGTGGGAATTCTCGATGCTTAACTTGAAAGAAATTGCAGAAAATAAAATAGGTGACATAGGTAGATTCATAGTCAAATTAAGGTGGTTCTACTAATAAAAAGCAGTGGTTCTACAAGCGGTGTATCAAAATGGCGTCTTTTGTTCTAATGGAGTCTGGGCTGTTGCACTCAGACAGCACCTCCATCATCACCAGTATACTTGTGGGAGATGTGCTTCTGCCTTAAAACCTCAATAGATTTGGCTCAATTGAATACTTTTAACTAAGAATGCATATTTTTTTAAAGGGGATAGCGCAATGGAGTACCCACTTTTTTCTTTAAATTAAATATTTATCTTCACGTCATTCATAGATAGCTTTTTCCAAAAAAGATGGGTTATATAAACTTTCTTGCGAGGTTTTCAATGTCACAGATATATCAACATAACCCATACCATTGCTCAAATTCACGCAGATCTATACAATAGAGTTATTGAGAATTATTGGAAAACGTAAATTATGTTTTAGGTATGAACCAAGTCAGCAAGTTTTTTTCAAACTAGTTCTGTCCCAGCGCGACTTACTGAGTGTATTTTCTGTAAATATGAATTTCATGTAGATCTGGACTTCAGCGTCACCTGTCGGAACCAAATAAACTGATTGATATTATCGAGCGCACTCAGCAACTCAGTGGGTTAAAGCTCACTGATATCACTAAAATTGGTTTCACTTTTATATATGCATACAGAATTAAATTCTTGAGTAGAAAACGAAAGCAGTGTCGTACAAAAAATCTTATTTTTGGTTTCTAGTTTTCCGCAAACGCCGTTTAGGTTTTTTACTTCTCTCTGTGTAGTCTTCTGGCAGTACTAACATTTGCAACTTTTTCATCTGCATTGTGATATTCTTAGCAATCTACACTGCACTGTAGTTCCACATCATGGAAACTATTTCTTTCTCACCTCTCTTTCATTTACAATCCGCGACAAATGATGGAATTTTTGGAATTTCAATAAAGTTTTGCAAAAATTATAAATCTTCCTTGTATTCCAAGTGAATAAATAAATAAATGCAAGGGATATTGGTTCGCTTGCTGCTGAATATTTTTATTAATTTTTTAACTATTTTGAATGCGAATGCAACAACTACGAATGATAGAATGAACTGCGGCTTTTCTTTTTCCAGTCGAGCTATACTCAATAGCAACTGTAACATATGTATATGTAACGTGTATATCATGTCGTCTGCTTGAAATGCAATTCCTAACTAATTTTTGATGCGTAAAAAACCATCTGCTATTAGAAGGCGCCATAAATACCCATTTTTGGAGTGAAACAAAACGTAAAGAAGCTCGACCTACACCTACAAGTGCCAAAAAATAAATATGCCCTGACATTATTATTACGCATTTTCTATTAGAATATGAATTTTTTAATAATTTCATTGATTTATTTGCTTCTTAATTCTTTTGCTGTTTACTTATTTCATCGCTAAGCTCAGTCATAGCCACATGGCCCGCTGCTCATAAATGTTGTTTGGCCACTAGTTTTGTTTTAATTTGAATATGAATAATTTTTTTTTTTTACTTGTTTTGTTTTCCTTCACACATTTGTTTACGCCTAGCATTTGCTGTTATTTATAACAGTTTTACGCCTTCTCTGCAACCGCATAAGTAAGTACATATTTACCACAAACGAATTTGGCTTCTAAGGTTTACAAGTTGAGCTTCAAAGCGCAGTCTTTGCCCATTGAAACGCGCTTTATAATTAAAACAGTAATTTTTCTTAAGAATCATTTGGTGGTTGCTTGAAAGCAGCTATTCATTTTATGAATATTATACAATCAGCTAAAATTTGGTCAATTCGAAACAAACAACAAAAAACCAGTTGTCAACACCTCCATATGCATTTGCTTGTAGGCAACTGATAGTGTGGCAGCCAAGTAATCTTAGACAGCAAGGAGTTGAGAGTGTGGCAGCTAACTGCGATAGAGGTCGTTGGAAATAAGTAGTTTCAAATGCGAAAAAAGTATCAGAAAATATAAAATTGTTAAGGGAAAAAGAAATCCATTATTTTCTCGGTAGATGACTGTAGTGATCGATATCTCGTAAAGTAACTTGCAAACAGTTTAAAGTTTATGCTCGTTGTCAAGGTGATATTTCACACTAAACAAATTTTTTTACTGCATTCTGTTTCTTCCATTCAGCTGTGAGGTACAGGGGGTTATCAAAGTCATCAAAGAGAAAATTCGGTATATTTTACAGTTTTTCTTTGAAACAGGCAAAAATGCAAGCCAAGTCGCTTAGCCGCTGAATTTGTGAATAGTGTTTATGGTGCCGACCCTGTAACAGCTAATTAAGCGCAATTTTAGTTTCGTCGATTCCGTTCAGGCATTTTCGATGTTTAACAAAAAAGGCAAAAATGTCGATAAAATCTCAGAAATAATGGAAGTTGACCGGCCTGTTAATAGTCGTAGCATCGCCCAGGAGTTGAAGTTAGACCATAAAAGAGTTTTACCCCATTTGCTCAAAAAATTTCGCAAAAATAATGGATTTATTTTTCACCAAACTAATATTTATATATAAAAATTATTAAAATAAATAAATTAGTGCTAACAACAAAAACAACTTTCTACAATTTCGGCTCATTCTCATTCCCATGAAAATACGCGCCGCATGAATAAATGCACTTTTGATGTCGCGAAAATTTTGAAATATTATTTACTAAGTACTACGCACACAATTCATTTTATGCATTCAC
Organism: Anastrepha fraterculus; assembly: GCA_037575425.1. Classification (NCBI taxonomy): domain Eukaryota; kingdom Metazoa; phylum Arthropoda; class Insecta; order Diptera; family Tephritidae; genus Anastrepha; species Anastrepha fraterculus. The sequence continues at coordinate 5,289 of JAYXIM010055454.1, read as the reverse complement.
CGCATAGGTACTCGCATACTCGCGTAAGTGCCTTAGCACGGTGTATTAGTGTTAGTATATTAGCTGATTGCTTTTAAGCCGTTCTTTTTTTTTGTTTTTGTTTAGTTGCGCTAACGCCGCTCATTGAAATATTTCGGTAATAACTTAAAAGGCTGTCGTACAAATCTCTTTTTGAGAAGTTGTTCAGCTGGAAATTGTGGTTTTTATGCGACGCGTCGCTGCTGTCACTTCAACGTACTGCTCTAGCGTTGTTTGCTAATATTGTTGTTGGTATTTTTTTTTCTTTTCTCAGTTAAGACTGTTTGCTGTGGCTTTGCGACTATCATACTCGCTACTTCTATGCAGTTCGCGCAATTTGAGATTTTTTAAACATTTCCATAATTTTAATTTTCAAATGCAATTTTTTAGTTGTATTTTTTTTTTTACTTTTTACTAATTTGCATTTGTAATTGAGTAAATTAATTTGAGTAGACTTAATGAAGTTCAAATTGGCTGCTAGACTTGGTGAATAGAATCTGCATGAGAAAAATGCAATTAAAGTGTAGTAAATGTCAAAAAGTAGTAGATTTGTTGATTGAGCAATGGAAGGTGGAAGGCGGCTGATGGCAGCAAATATCTGTAAGTTTCTCGCGGCAATATGAAAATTATGATATTCTCTTTCAGCGCACACATATCTAAGATTTTATATGATTCTGCGAAATGTTGGTTTTATTAATTGATTGACTATTAGTAAAACGAATGGTAGGTAATTGAATAACAATAATAATGGACTGACGCATGCATTCTTGAAAGTTGTTTAGCTAAGCTGCTCTTCTAATCCGCGGTTAAACTACAAGTAGACGGCACTTTAAGCTTAGGCCACCTTCTTTATGGCAGACGAGTAGCTTTTTATTAGCATTTTTTTACATAATTCGTGCTAAGGTTCTTGAATATCTTTTTGACTTTTGATTGATTATAACTCCTATTTCAACCAGAATAAGGCAACCTGGACCGAACAGCTGTTGCGCATCTTTTGAGACTACTTTCAAAGCGATACTTTAAATGGCTTATATTTTATGGAAATTTTAATAAGTTCAGCTCGCTGTTAGTGATAATTTCACTTGGGACTTATTGCGATTATTTGCTGAAATAACTAGTTAAGCTATGCACAGCGTTACATATCTACAAACAGAGACTTATTGCCAAGGCAATTTATTTGCTTCTCATTTTATAAAGTTTTTATGAAACCATATAAATTCAACTTTCAAACTATGTGCAAATTAAAAAAAAAATTATAAAAAAATGTAAACCTTTTTAAATAGAATTTAAAAGAAAAAATTCAAATATGCAATTTCATATCTCATTGAATTTTTATTGGACTTGAAGACTAAATAAAATCACACCTTAAGTGTTGTAGGTACCTCATATTATAAATTCAAAATAAATTGCTCGTTAGTTAATATTTTTCTTTGTAACTAGTCACAGTGTAAACTTAAAAAAAACAACAAAAAAAAAGTTTTTCTTTGTATCTTGGATTAAGTGCAAGCTCCAAGTGGCTCAAAAATGAAATTGATTATGAGAATTCTGTTTTTCTGACGGGTGTTGTATGTTTTCGTATACAAAAAAGTCAACTGCTACAATTATTTTGAAGATTGTCACTAATCCTTCTAAATATCGACTTATTTGGAAGCTTCAGTATAATAAGAAGTAGCGGTAATAATAAGTGAACTTAAAAAAAAATAGAAAAAATTTAATAATTTTGATATTTGTTTAATGTTGAAAAATTTGGTATTGAGGTTTTTAAAATGGAATATCTATGATTATTTTTGAAATTTTTTCAATGTTTATTTTGTAATTTTTTTGGGAAGAATAATAAAATTTTTTTAGAAAATTTTTTTTCTCATTTTTGAAAACCTCAATCCACTTCTATGATTTTCCTTCTTATTTTTGTAATAGCTGAAAAATACAGAAAAAAATTTCAAAATTCTTGTAGTCCATTTGTCTTACAATATTTATTTTTTTGTTCAAAAATTTTGGGAAACTTTTTTTTCTAATTTTTTTTTTAATCTAAATCCGCTTCTACAATTTTTTTTCATTTTTTTTGTAGTTATAGCCGAAAAATATAAAAAAAATTTAATTTTTGTGTAAATTTTTTTTGGCAAAATTAATAAACTTTTTTGTTAAAATTTTTGTCATTTTTGAAAACCTTCCACGTCTATGATTTTTCTTCGTATTTTTGTAGTATAGCTAAAAACTATAAAAATTAATTTCAATATTAATTAATTTCTTATGTAAAATTTTTTTTAAAATGTTTATTTTCTATTTTTTTTTGTTTTTGCAAAATTAATAAACTTTTTGTTCAACATTTTTGGGAAACTTTTTTTCTCATTTTTGAAAACCTACATTAATCCTCTGATTTTTCTTCATATATTTTGTAATACCTGAAAAATATTTAAAATAATGTTGCAATACATTTTTGTGATATATATTTTTTTTGTTTTGAATTTTCTTGGGAAAATATAATAAATTTTTTCGTAAAATTTTTTTGAATCATTTTGGAAAATCTCATATCCGAACTCCTATGCTTTTCTTCTTATTTTTGTAGTAATAGGTGAAAGACAAAAACAAAAAATTTCAAAATTTTTGTGGTACATTTTGTTTTGTCATTTTTGAAAATCAAAGCCTTTCTTTTGTAGTAATAGCTGAGACGAAGCTGAGTATTCCAGGCAAGTTTCATAATTGAATCTAAATAACTTTTCGAATTATATTCAATTACATATAGCCAATCAGTAAAAAATCGTTGCGAAATATTACGCTAGCAAAAATATACGAGGACGTAATATATGGATATACATTTTTTATATCATGATTTGTTTACATGGTTGATCATTTAATTGTGTTATTAGGATAGTGGTTTAATTGCAATGCATGCCGTCTTGTTTGACTGAGTTTGAGGCTGAGGATTTTGCTGGAAGTGACGTTACGCTTTTTTCCAAAATTGTTAATTCTATATAAAGTAAATAATTATTAAGTAATTAAAATGTGAAAAATTATAATATTAAAAAATATTTCAAAAATATTTTATTTATTTGAGAACTCAACCAGCAAAATCAACTTTCTGTTAAATAACAAAAACTATGCAAACATTTTTAAAACCACTTCGACAAAAAAAGCGCTTATAAATGTATCCACTCCTTTGGGGCCAGTTTTTTATATACCACGGGCTAGTTTCGTTTAATTTTAAAGATAATCCCCTTTTAATATCACATACAAAAGACAAAGACAGAGTAAAATTAAAAAAAGGAAATTTTGTTGTACTTTTCAAAAAAACTAGTTTATCTGATTTTCCCAGAATTTTATTCAAAATTATAAACTTTGACAAATTATTCACGTTTTTGACACTACGTAAACAGTAACAGTTGGTGAACGGAATTTTGTTGATTAATACTCGATCATTAACCCCCAGCTGTGCTCTTTGCGCTGACCGTTGGGAGCAACAAGTGGCTGGAAGTGCGCAACCATACACATGTGGTCGGTGATTTTTATTACGTATGAGTTGAACCATTTAGCGAATTGAAGAGTTATGAATTATTTAATTTTTTTTTGTTTTACTTTTTCGAAGTAATAGAAAAACTATTTTTGATGCTTTATCTGAATTAATTATAGAAATGTAGAAATACAATAATTTCATACAATTTTTCAAATGCCTTGTGAATGGACAAAGGGCTTTCCACAACCTGCTGAGATACTTGTGATATTATGTGAAAGTGCATTTTCGGGTGGAACTAAAACGTTTCTTCCCAAATTTATTTTATTTTTAGCTACTGAATATGAAATGAGCGCTGAACGGAAATGATGATGAGCTAACTGATTCATAAAGTCGTGACTATGTGCGGTTGAGTGCTACTTCTGTTCATATTGGGACCACCAAAGAGCAGAAGCTATTAATTATTTTAGCCGGAACGTGACATTTAGCCGTATTGAAGACCTTAGCAGGTTACACACACACAAACTAGTATATGTGTATATATATGAACTAAGAAAATGTAGATGAACTAAAAAATGTAAATGAGCTACAGGCGACTGGATATTTTCAATGTAGGTACTCGTGCATAGTAGAAGTAAGTTGCTTCGCACCAGACTTGCATATGAACCATATAAAAATACTCGGTACATGACTGCAGCGAAAAAACCAAAGGTTTGAGTTTCAATGCAGTCGCGTGTGCTTGCCTATATTTTTTTGATAGAATGCATAGGAAGTTTTTGTCTCCAAGAGGTGTTTCTATACAATTTTTCGAAATAATGAAGTGAAAAAACCATTATGCAGTCAAAAAAAAACAACTTGGCCCACCACACTAGCAATCGAACTTTCAATTAACAGTACCAAGAAACATTTCATTTTTCGTGTGAAACTATAGATTTTAAATAGTAATGCTGCATACTCAGTTTTTCAGTTCACATCAATTTAATTTTTTTAAGAATTTAAAAAGTTCAAAGTACTAAATTTTCAAATAAAAAGTTTTATTTGTGTATGTTTTTTCCACAAATAGAAGGGCCTACAGTCCTGTGCCGTCTCCGTGCGGCAGATGTTTTTTATGAGCAACTTTTCCATGGCAGAAATATACCAGGAGGCTTGCCGTTGTCTGCCGAGGAGCGACCGCCAATAGAAAAAACTTTCTATTAGTTGCTGTTTCGTACCCGTGATTTCAAACCTGCGCACTTCTGAATGGTGATCACGCACCAGTCCACTCGGCTACGGTGACCGCAAAGAAGATATATCCAGCTGTTAAAAAAAATGTTTCTTAATCACCAACCTTTTAATTGCTCACCTTACAAACATAATAAAAAGTCAACCAATTCAGGGTGCAACATATTATTTTCTACCCTGATTTATATTTTTGTAGCAGTATCTAGAACTGGGCGCTATTAAAAATAGAAAAGAATAGAATAGAAAAATTATAGAATCATGAAAAAGTGTAAGGCTTTTCGCCGGTCTCAGAAGAATGAAACGGTTTCAAAGACAAATTTTATTTGGCATACGTGATCATTTTGTCTTTAGACTCGCCTCATCCGAACACGCAGTCAAATTTGGCAAATCGAAAATAGAGAAACAGTTGGGGCAATTTTTTAAATTTAATATTTGAAGTTAAAAATATGCACTTAAGGTTTTCTGAAGTTTACTGAATTGCGATGTGTATTCAAAATTATAATGTACATTTAGATTATTCATAAGAGATAAGATGTGGCTTATGCAAATACTATTTGTAGAGCCCCTCAAAGGCAATACGCCTTCCTTTTTCTCTTCTGAAG
>JAYXIM010055451.1:0-12707 GCA_037575425.1 Anastrepha fraterculus | reverse complement strand
GGCTCCAATCACTCCTACATGTCCATGTAAGTATGCATGTGCATATGTAAGTGTGACTTCAATAAACACATTACCTCTTAGGTTTTGCTGCAGTGACACTTTCCATTCGAAACGTCTTACATGGGGAATTTCCACAAAAGTGACATCTTAATCAATGAAGTTGCGCGCAATAATATTTCCTGGCTCCGTGTCTGGCCAACACCCACAGCCATACAACCCACATACACATACGAGTATGTAACATATAAAATATAATACACAAGCACTTTTTCAATTCTTTTCCCCTTACATATCTACTTTTTTTTTAAATTTCGAAAAATTTGTTGCACGAGCGTCGCATTTTCGCAATCAATCATTGACAAATTGTGTTGTAAAAAAAAAACAAAACAGAAAACAAATAATGCATTACTGGCAATACCCAACAATAAAAACTACATAGGAGCACATAGAAAATTTTGAGTAAAAGAAAAAAATTGCGCTTATCAACCAAAATCCATCCGTAAGCAATGCAGGCAAAACGTGGCACAAACAGCATGCAACATGTGACAACATGCAACATGGTGCCAACAATTGAACGCTAGGATTTATTTGCTCCGATGCACTCCCTAAATGTGAAATAAATTTTGTTTTTGTAGTGAAGGCAGCCGCAAGTGCATGTCGCCGCAAGGGGTATGCGAAGGCTAACAAAGACGGCATAAAAAACGCACAGCATGTAAGCCAAGCCGATCGATTGATAGCAATGCGAGCAATGCCGATGCCGCTGCTGCTGATGCTATTACTTGGACCCACCATTTGTTTTTGCTGCTGCTAAAGCTGCTTATGTTCGGGTCTGCCTGCCTGCTAGCCAGTTAAAGCCATCACTTTATTTTCCATCGATCTCTCGCAAAAGCCAACAATTATCCACACACGATTTGCTCGCGACAGTAGGAATGTACTCGCATGTACAGTTGTGCGCACAAAAATATGAGCGCTTGCAATTTCAATTTATCTACTATTATATACCCAATGCAAGGAGGCATGAGGTTATTTTGATTACTTGTCCTAACCACTATTAGTTTATGACCCTATGATCTCTTCTCGTAAATACCGCTTTAAAATTATAAGTACACCAGTATTTTTTGTTTTATAAAAATATAGTACCAATAACGCAGAGTCTCAAACTTTGTACACAATTTTTTAAACTTTGATCATAGCTTTTTAACCAGAATTTTTGGATTTTTTAAGTAGTTTTATATTTCTCATATCCCCAATTGGGCCATACTAGTGCGGTTTCGGACCTGGTCGCTCCACCGTCGACCAAATACTCGCACTGCGGCGGATCCTGGAGAAGACACATGAGGACCAAGTTGATACACATCGCAGTCTATTCCGATCGACTACTAAAGCAGCCTGTTGTGCTATCCCGATGTCCGAAGCTCCGTCAAGGTAGGAAAGGACCTCTCCGAACCTTTTGATACCGTTCGAGGTTTCAGACAAAGTGACCCATTGTCTTTCGATCTTTTCAACTTTGTTATGGAGAGTATGGTTTGCAGGGTGTGTAGAACGAAACGGAACTTTTTTCAATAAAAGTGTCCAACTCCTTGGATAAGCTGATAACATCGACATCAACATCATTGGTCATACCAAGCGGGATGTCGCCGCTGTTTTTACGGTTATTGAAAAGTAGTCGGCATGATTGGGTCTGGCAGTAAATTTTTTGACAACTCTTTTTCGCTGAGGTGTCACGCTTTTTCTTCCATGCAAAGTACAGGCTCCATATTTTTTATATAGAAGAAAAAGCCTTGCACAGTCAACAAAGGAAATTGCCAAAAATTTATGATATTTTATGGTCACTTCAAACTTGCGCTTTGTTATATTAAAATTCAATTAGTTATAAGACTTCTTACCTATAAAAACTCGAAAATTCTAAAATTTCCGGTTAAAAGCGGTAAGTTTGATGAAATTTAAAAAAATTATGTACAAACTTTTCCTTATACGGATTTCGTTGGGGTATGAAATAAAAACTTTATAAAAATTTGAGCAAAATTAAAACATTTTGTAAAGAACTTCTTTAAAGCAGAAATAGCATTCTCATCGACAATCTTTTGACATTGTTCGGGGAGAACTTTTATTCCAACGGTGTATAACTTCTTGATCTTTTGAACGAAAAACTGGCTCAAGTCCATTTTTAGGAGCCTTAATGAATTCAACATCGGTTAATTAAAAACGCTGTGTAGAGATAGAAACATTATGCAAAAAATACTATGACTAACGTTTTGATAACATTACACGGCGAAGTAGTAAAGTGAAAAATAAAATGCTCGTCATAGAACAAGTCAAATTGTTGTGGCATTTATACGTAAATATATTGTTTATAGGAGACACAACCTAGTAGCATTATGATGTGACCTGCGACCTCTGATGTGTGCTAAAGCGCAAGCCTAAAATGAAGCTTTCGATGAACTTAAGCACCTTCTCAGATTTTTTATTCTATACCACCAATGGATTTAGAGTCGCGCCATGTAGATGTACGAGTCTTCGTCTTGCGAGAACTGCACATTCGCATAGAGAATATGCTAGACAGTTTCATCATTCAGTTCGCAAAAACGGCAGACGCTACTCATTCTAGTTTCCTGAAATGATAGCAAAGAAGAAGAAGACTGGATGTCATGTGAAGTGTAAAGTGAGATTTCGTAAGTCCTCTCTATGCAGATAGAGGAGGTTATTTGATACTTTTCTGAAGGAAAGCATAGACTGTTTAGCCTGCCCCTGTCCTAGACTCTCCCTCTAGTGACGTGTGAGTTCCCTATCCTACCAGTCTTTGACAAATTCATTTATGTAGGCTTTGGTAAGCTTAGGTGAACGAGTTCTGATCCATGGAATTTTGAAAGAGCGCATAACGTTCATATTCTGTTCTACTCACTTCTGGTGAAAACAAAGAACTTAATAATGAAGAATTTCAACTAAAAACTATTTAAGCGTGTTTTTGAGCGTTCAAACAAGAAAGGCGTCGACTGGTAGCTTCATAGTTTAGGTAGAAATTTCTATGGCTATTGTATAGTCGGCTGCGTTGATGCATGACTGCCATTCGGAACTGCATAGGTTAGGTTCGAATCTCCGTGCATAAAACAGCAAGATGATAGAAAAAGTTGTTTCTAATAGCGGTCGCCCCTCAGCAGACAATGGCAAACCTCCGAGTGTATTTCTGCCATGAAAAAAGCTCCTTATAAAAACCATTTGCTATTTGCACGCGCCAATTATTCACTTTAATTTAATAACCATTCACAAAATTCACAATGGCGTACACTTTCCTGGAATTTTAATTTTAATTTTTTTTTAGTTAAACTTCAAACTTTTACGCATCATACCTCAAATCGTTGAATATGTAAGTCAACTACAAAGCCTTTGCATATTTTTATATGTGCCACTGTAAGTAAATGAATATATATATATTTGTATTTGTATTTGTGATTGTTTAGCGCGCGTGTTGCACCACAAATCTGCGTGGCTTTTGTTGTCATGCTCTAAGCTATCAATTTGGCAGCTAAGGAGGTTGCTGTTACCTGTTGCTGTGGATGTTGTTGATCTGCAGCCAATCGACAGTCATTGCCCTAGTTATTTTGCCCGTTGTCTATATAATTTTGTTTTGTTTTTGCTTTCTTTTCCTTTGATCGATTTGCGCCAACGAAATTTTGTTATATTTGCTTTGATTTATTTCTAATTATATGTTGATTAAATTTGAAAATGTTATAGCAAGTTATTGGAGAATTTATTACTGCTTGAAAAATTTAGTTTAAATTGTGTTTAAAATTGATATTTCAATTGAATTAAAAAGGTTATATGGAGCGGATACAGTTTCACAGCACATTTAAAATTTCATTAGATTCACTATAAGTACACAAGACAATTGGTGCAGCTCATGCGGAGGACGTCTGACCAACAAACTAAGAATTGCATTGGTTTTGAACTCAATCCAATAACTCAATTCCCACTTCAAATCAACCTCCTGGAAGGCATTTCTTCAGCTCCATCAACTAATTTTAAGAATTTATTAATTGGTTTAACTTCCTTATTATTATTACTATTATTAATTATATGTTTCTAGGGAGGTCTTATAAGTGATTATAATGAATTATAATTTCACTTTTGGTCAATTGAAAAAAAGTTGTGAAAAACTTCGGTGCAGCTGCATATTGATGAATCTCTCCTTCCTTCCAGTTCATAGTCATGGTAAAAATGTGAATTATCTCCGTTAGTTGATTAATATTTTCTTTCTCACTGTTAGGAATCCAATGCTATCAGACGGTCTACTAATCTTTATCTTTCAAAACTTTGGGATTTCTTGTAAATTAACTTTTGTTTTCTTGTCCAGACAGTGTTCGTCCGCTATTTCTCATTACGTTAAATTCTAGATTATTTAGAACTAAATTGCAAGTGTTTTAAATCTAGATGTTGGAAAAAATTTAGAATTCATAAATTTTTCTCAAGCCACTTCCAACAACTGGTAGTGAATAGCTGTTCAATGGTAAATTTATCAGGCCTTTAACCAAAGTAAGTTCACATAGGAAACCTTTCGCTCTCATAAGCAGTCGATAGAAACTTAAATGTTATTTTAAATAATTTGTGCATTCTATTTGGCGAAAATATTTGGGGCAATGTTTCATATAAAACTGACGATTCACATGCAAAGCAGGAACTCCGTAAGAGCATTCCTGACACTTGCCACGCCCAACTTCTATGTTACATATAATACGCTAATATTCAATGATGAATACGCAATTTCAGTAGTTATAAAATTTTTTATATGAAGTGATATAGAAGAAAGAAGTATCAAATTGTGAAGAATGGGCGTATGACTCTGTTAGACCCTATCATTTCTAGCTATGTACTAGGAATGCTAATTTTCGGGACTTCATTTTGTAATTCCAAAATATTCGGAATGTTCCGATATGAAATGTTTTTAATTTTGTTAAAATTTATTTTATTTATTAAAAAATGTATTACTCGTGTTTATTAAAAAGTAGTTAAGCTATCATTCTTACATTCTATTGATAAATCAGTTTTATTTATAAGGAAAACGAACATAAAATTCTTCAAACTTAGGTGAGGTTGCGTTGCGGTAGCTGGCTGGCACTCTCCATAAGGGTATACAGAGACTCGCTCAGTTCAGCTCAAATTCCCCTGTGAAATTTAATATTCATTTGGTGAAACTACTTTATCGCTCCAATTAACGATAAAATATTTTGGAGGGCCGCGAATTCTAAGTCTGCCTGACTTCCAAAGAAATAAGAGTTTAGACAGCGGTATCATAATCTCGCCAGAATGAGATAGTGTTAGAAGTAACATCCTCCGCCTCGTTCTGACAGCTCTAACAGAAGTCATTAGACGGAAGCTTCATACATTTCCCGTGTCCTCCTATTAGGCAGTAGCCGGTGGTGGTACCAACTATTTTACTGATGAATGCCAGTTTAGACTGATGAGGGACGTATCTAGTTCTGTGTTCATTCCTTCTAAGCCAGATCTCTGTTGTTATCCAGCTCATGTGGAATAGCTCCACATTCGACTTCGACTTAACATCCAAACTTAAGTCTTCAGCATTTTATAACATATCAGGTCAGTCCATAAGTTCGTGCGTATTTTACCCATAATTTCACTTTTGTACGATTTTTGCATACAAAAAATTATTCGCGGAATATAACGGAACTATTTATATTTTCTTTGATTTATGATTTTCTATGATATATGTGCATTCAACAAGTGATTTTAATCGTGGATAGAAGCACCTGTTGTTAAAAAATAAAATGGAATCTGCGAACGCGTATAAGAGACATATTTTGTATTTTTTTATAAAAGTTGGAAAACAACTGCTGCTGCAGAAATAAACACTGTTCACGGAGAGGATACCGTGAGTGTAAGAACTGCGCAAACGTGGTTTTCAAACTTCCGAAGTGGTAACTGCGACGTCGAGGATGCCCTGCGCGCTGGTCGTCTTGAAGTCTTTAACTCCGACGACTTGCTCGAACTCGTCAGCTTCCACGAAAGCCAAGCCAAATTTGACAGTCGATATGATTGCTCAGAGGTTAAATTCATCGCATAGAACAGTTCAGAGGCACCTGGTTTAGTTGGGAAAGGTTTTAAAGCTGGGAAAATGGGTTCCGCATAGACTTTCCGTCGTCACCCTTCAGCAGAGAGTGAATGTGTGTTCTGAGCTGCTACAACGGCTTGAAAATGAAAGTTTTTTGAACAGTTTCGTTACTGGTGATGAAAAATGGGTCTCTTACAATAATCCTATTCGCATACGGCAATGGTTAGATAAAGATAAAACACCAGAACCGACCCCAGAGATGGCCTTCACCCCTTTTTTAATTTTTATATTAAGTTTCGTGAAATGTGTGCATATTTCTGGGTATTTTTAAAACATTTATCATTGAAAGCATAAATATTAAAAAACTAGCCTTAAACTGATAATAAAAATAACAGAAATTTAGTTGCTACATACTATAATTTTTTGGTGTGGTGTACATTACATTCTGAACAAAACGGTCGAGGGAAGCGTACCACTAAAATGAATTTCGAACCTTCTTATTTTTAATTTTAGTTGCTAATATCTAAAAACAATTTTTTTTTTGAAATTGTTTGAAAGAAAATACATGGGCATTTTAGAGTTTGAAAAATTCATTTTAATTTTTTTTTTCATGTTTATTGCCTGTAAGCGCTCCTGCGGTCCTGCCTAAAATCGCTGAAAGTGGCAATTCTGTCAATTTTAAATGATTAACGGGCTTACATTTTGAAGTATTTTAATCTACATAGATCTTAAAAAGGATTTACTTGAGAGAAATACATATAGGCAACACATAACTGCAAGCAAATAATATTGATTACAATGTTCAGCAATTAAAAAATAATCATTTTGATCAGAGGCCAAAGGCAATGGGTAACAATGCCAAGTGCTCAAGTGCCACAGCAAACATTCAAATTAATATGATGTAAAAACATTTGATTTTCCAGCCTGTGATTTATTGCTGTGGGTGTATAAATGATCTGATAATGTAGCGTCGAACACCATGAGCAATAAATCATACATACAATGACCAAAATACACACAGATACAAACAATCAAACGCATATTTCAAATGGGTGCAAAATGATTTGCTCGAAAGGCGCATATTTAAAAAATCTCACACGGCCTTATGTAATAATTTCACACATACACGCACATACATAAACTTATCTGTGCATGTGTTTATGAAAATTTTAAAAATTTAATTAATTTTCGTCATTAAAAAAATATATTACAAAAAAATACGCATGCGCCAGCTGGCTACCAGCTGAAGTGAGTGCAAAGCAATTTAATTAATTTTAATTGTTTTCCATTTCTGGTGCGTGCTCAAAACATTCACTGCATTTTTTCGCATAACGCAACGAATAGCCGAAAATTTCAAAATTACAAAAACAAATTATTAGTAATAAATAAATGAGAGATTCACATTTCTCACTATTTTGGTAATAATTTCGGTATCAATTGTCGGCGCACGGACTACCTACATACATACAACCACACATAAACTGAGACTACCAGGTGTAATAATGGATTTCTATTTTCGTTTTTTTATAATGCCATTTTCCGTTGGCTGCCGTAGTGTTATTGTTTTTGTTGTTGCTTTGAACAAACATGTGCAACCGTGGTTCCCATCATTCAAAAAGCAACCCAAAGTGTTTGTTAATTTTCACTAAGCGTACATTTCTTTTAAGGTTTACACGCTTCATCTTCAACTAAGGTTTCTTGCTAATTTGGCTGCAAAGTGAGTAAAGCAATTATCATCCATCAAGCACAAAAACAAAAACAAAAAAACAGAAACAGACAAAACATAACAAAATATCTCACAGTAACCATCGATTGAAGCTTGATGACGCAGCTACTGACTTTTTCATTTTGATTTATGTAACAGCTTTTTAATTTTATTTTATCTTTTATTAGACGCCTCGTTGTTAGTGACTTTGTAGTTTTCCAGCGTTTCTTTTTTCAATCGCCGCATTTCCAAATATTTTATTTATTTTCTTGTAAACAATGCGATGATGAAGCCGTCCAGTCATTATGCACCTGTGCTTAAATTTTGTATGTGCGTGTGTATGTGTGCATGATTTTTTTTTTCATTATATACATTTTTATACAAACATATAAAATTATGTTTACCACCAATCAAGTACCCTGCCACAACATCTTACTCATTCCCAGTAGCTATGTTTGGGAGTTTGTGCCTCCAGCTGATAATAAAGCGGTATCGGCTCTTTCATGCTACTCATTAATATGTTTAATGCGGTGTGTTGCTACTTTTTGCTAGTTTTTCGCCAGTTGAAGATAATCGTAATAGGTAGTTTGGTATTAGCTGGCAAGTGATTGTTTTGTGGAAAATATAGTGAAGTAGGAAAACGCAACTTTAAACATCGGTGAAAAGGCATTTCATAGACAAATCATGTAAAGATGAGGAAATCAATCTTTCTCAACTTCTGCTTTCAAAAGTTTTCAAATGAAAGTTTTTTCTTATAGAAATGGAGTCTTTGTATTGCATTTGAAAAGATTTTAATTGTTTCTACGCACAATTACTTGTTTCCGCTTTCAACAGCCTAGGAAACTATTAGGAAATTGTATAGATCTGCGCTGCATTTTCTGGAAAATGAATGCTTGAGCTAAGAAAGATTAGTAAAGAGTGTGATATTGAAGTTATCACCATTACTTTACTAAAGGGTTTTCCAATAAGAGGTGTTATTGGAGATCTTTTCCCGTAAAAGATCAATGGTTTCGTTGCTTGTGTGGCACTGTAGTGCCGTCTTGTTGAAAACAAACGTTGTCCAAATCAATACCATCCAATTCCGGCCATAAAAAATCGTTAATCATCTCTCGATAGTGCAATCCAGTCACCGTAACTGTTGCTCCAGCTTAATTTTCGAAAAAGTAAGGTCCAATGACTCCGCTGGACCATAAACTGCATCAAACAGTTACACGTTGAGAATAGAGAGGCTTTTCAACAATAACTCTTAGATTTTCTGAACCCCAGATCCGACAATTTTGCTTGTTGACGAAGCCACCGTGGTGGAAATTGGTCTCATCATTCAAGATGATTTTTGATGGAACTCCGGATCATTTTCATGCATTTCAACGACTCAATCAACAGAGACACGACGTTGTTGATGATCGGCTGGCTTGCGTTTTTGTGTTAACTGGACTTTATAAGCCTTAAGACCCAAATCTTTATGCAATTACGGTGTAATGACGTTTGTGAAAGCCTAATTCCAAAGAACGACGAGGAATGTACAAACCTGGGCTTTCTTCAACACTTTCGGCTACAACAGCAATATTTTCGGCTGTTCTTGAGCTACGTGCACGGGTTCTATTCTTCACATCACTAATTTGTCCCAACAGTTCGAATTTTTTTACCAATTTCTGTATTGCGGTCCGACAAGGTGCCTCACAATGACCCAAAAATGTTCGAGTTTTACGAACCACCTCTGCCAAATTTTCACCATTTTTATAGTGAATTTAAATAATTTCAATGCGTTGTTTAAGCGTGAATCGTTCCATTTTTATTAATGACGTAGTTTCTACTTGTCAAATATCAAAAAATCACAGCTTCAAAAGTGACATCTACCGAAATAGCGGGCTATTCAAATAACACCTGTTATTGTAAAACCCTTTACTCACTTTTCCCCATCATTATTTTAACATAAGAGAAAAATTTTCAAATAAAAGCTCAACTGCTTAGTCAGTGCACGAGCCATAGCTTCGGAATGGTGAATATCGTTAGTAGACCCACTTCTAATCGCCAAAACCTAATGCTTCATAAAACTCAGCAAGCAAGGTTAAGTATATCGATGCTGTAATAGAAGTAAACTGAAACATTTTGAAAAACAAATTATAATATAGCAATTTTTTTCAATTTTAAAAATTTTGTTATGAGATTATTTATAATAAAATAAAAAAGTGTCTTTGGTGCTTTTAGCATTTCTAAATTTTTCTGCTTATCAATTTAATTAGATAAAATGCGATTAAAAACAGTTAAAAATAAGTTTAGAAATGAAAAAAACATTATTTTTTTCTAACAATATGTCTGCGGAAATTTTTTCGTTTTGAAAATTCGTGTATTTGTACGCTTGAGTATAATAAAAAGTCAAATGAAAAAATTTTGCAAAAACATTGTTAATGATATGGCCATTTTTTCAATGAAGAAAATTTTCTTTACTTTAAAAAAAAAATTGGAAAAAAATTTAAATTTTTTTCAAAGCTTTTGGGAATAATTTTTTGTGATTTCTGAAAATTGGTGTATTTGAATATAATAAGAAGTAAGTGAAAGAATTTTGATAAAAGAAAATAATAAGCAATAATACAGTAATTTTTCATGGCTAAAAATTTTTTTATAGGATTTTGAAAAATAAAACATTTTGTTGTTGTAGCAGCATAAACATTCCCCATACATACATGGGGAATGCTGCTGAAGTGACAGTCCTTGGCCGGATATAAATCCGGGTCGTTCCGGTAACATAGAACCGACTGTCCTGGGAGCACAAAATAAAATATCTTCAGTTCCTGTTAATATTTCATAATTTTTTTTTTTATATTTTTAGACCAAATGTGCTTGGAAAAAAAATTTAATTTAATTTTTTCGTTCAAAATTTTTAGGGACAGCGGAAAAATAACACTGAGGCTGAAAGCGAAACTAAAGGAAGAGAGAAAAATAAAGATGAAGCTAGTACAAAATCAATACCGCATAAACCAATACCAATTCCAGCACCAAGCAATCGACCAACCTATTCACAAGTGGCAAAAACTAACGAAAATGTCACTACACATGAAGAAAATATACTTTCAAAAATATTGCAAAAACTAACAGAACAACAAGAATTTAACAAATCACTGGAGCAAAGGTTGCAAAATCTTGAATTTAAAATTTATCAGTCAATTACCCATGCCTAATTTTTTAAAAATAATGTTATGGAACGCGAACGGTCTTCCAAAGCACCAGCAAGAATTGGAAATGATTCTCAATTCAGAAAAAATCGACATTTGTTTAATTGCTGAGACGCATTTCACTAATCAAACTTTTTTCAAGATCAAAAACTTTGAAACTTACCACACTATTCACCCAAGCAACAGTGCCCGAGGCGGAAGTGCCGTAATTATTAGAAGCAATATTAAACACTACGAACAAGAAAAAGTCAGCACCAATGAATTCCAAGCCACCACCATCACAATTAATGCTGGAGGTGATCTAGCATTGACAGCTGTTTATAGTCCTCCAAGGCACCAAATCAAATACGATCAATATGTCCATCTTATTGAGCGTCATAAAACAAAATTCATTATGGGCGGTGATTTTAATGCTAAACATATCCATTGGGGATCTAGGCTAACAACCACTAAAGGAAGGGAGCTCTTCAAAGCGCTTCAACAAACAAACTGTAACACTGCATCTTCATGGATGCCAACGTATTGGCCATCCGATCCACAAAAAAATCCGGACCTTATCGATTTCTTTATCACCAGAAAAGTCTCCAGTGCTTATCTTAATGTTGAAAATGGGCTAGACATGAATTCAGATCACTCGCCAATCTATCTAACTCTCAGCGAAACGGTAGTGTTACGTGATCCAGTTCTCAAATTAACTAGTCAATTTACCGACTGGGATTATTTCCGCAAAATGTTAGAAGAATCTGAAGACAATACGTTTCCAATGGAATCAACAACAAAGATAGATGACGAAGTTTTAAAACTGACGAGAGAAATACAACACTCTGCTTGGTCGAGCACACCTCCTTTAATGAAAATTTCCGCCGGCCACAAATACACAAAAGATATAAAAGAAATGGTGTTAAAGAAGCGAAAAATGCGGCGTAGGTGGCATCAAACAAGATCACCTGTTGATAAAGCAGCTTTGAACAAAGCAGCGAAAGATCTCAGCCATAAAATTAAAGAATACAAAAATCAATCATTTACAAACTACGCACAGCAATTAAATAACAAAAGAGACACAAACTACTCACTATGGAAATGCACCAAAAAGCTTAAACAGCCAGCTAACCATAATCCACCAATCAAAGTAGGCAATAATGGATGGGCGAAAACCAACATAGAAAAAGCAAACATATTTTCAGATTATCTAGCAAAAATCTTTACACCCAATAGCGACACATCACCAATACTAAATAATGATGGCATAGCCAATGATAATTATGGCGATATAGTACCCATAACTGAAGATGAGATGTGCGCCGAGATACAAAAGTTGAAGTCGAAGAAATCTCCAGGGTTTGATTTAATAACTGCCGAAGTCCTCAAACAAGTTCCACGAAACATCATTACTAAGCTAACAAACATAGTGAATGCTTGCTTTAAGCTGCAATACTTTCCAATCTATTGGAAAATAGCTGATGTCATCATGATTCTAAAACCAGGAAAGCCTCCAAACGATGTAGCATCATATCGTCCAATTTCACTGTTGCCCATCTTGTCAAAACTGTTGGAAAAATGTTTGATAAAGCGCCTGAGCAATATCATAGAAAATAAACAAATAATACCAACACACCAATTTGGATTTCGCGCGCGCCACTCAACTATTGACCAAATTCACAGATTAACTCGTATCATCGAGAACACATTTGAAGAAAAAAATGTCTGTTCGGCTGTATTTCTCGATGTCTCTAAAGCTTTCGATAAAGTATGTCATGCTGGCCTG